>APFE031315738.1:3634-92425 GCA_000404065.3 Pinus taeda | reverse complement strand
ATTCTAGCACTATCATTGTTGGAACGGGAAACATCGGTCTATTGCATGGACCCATGTTGCCCCTGGATTCCCCAAAAAACGTCGTTTAGGGCCTCAAAACGGCTTCCGAAGTTCAGGACCCGAAAAACTGCTAAAATAGTAAGTTGTGCTACAATTAAGGAAACTGAAAATGCTGAGAAAGACAATGGTGGGGGTCCAGGTGGACTTGGCAGGTGGCCACCAATATCCACCTGGATCAATTTTATCACTTCATTTAGGTTGGGATGTTCTTTGAGAGTTTATTTTTACTTTTATAGGCATGAGAAACATGGAAACTCTCAAGGGAAAGTGGTTATATAAGAGGGGGTAGAGCTTAAGTTAAAATTGGCTTCTAATTGTTTTAGATCCCTTTCTATTATTTTACATTTTAACATTTGACTTATGATTTTTCTTTTCTTATAGATATATCAACCTCGGATACTTTTAATCCCTTCTTATGAAAGGAAAAAACCAACAAGGAACCAGTATGAGCCACTGATAACAACTAATCAAAATATGGGATAAAGTAATGAGGGGAATGATGACAAGTGTTAAGTATAAATAACATGGAATGCTACCATCATTAGAGCCTCATATTCGTGCCCCTCTTAAATAATGAAATAAAGGCCCTTGTGAAGGTCACATTAGGTTCGGTGCAAATGATCACCACCAAGGTGAAATGAGTACACAACCAAAAGCTATCTATACTCCAAATTTCAACCTATATTCCATACTATAATGTCTTAACCATTAAATGAAAGCATGTGAATGCAAAAATGGTTAATATACCTCACAATAGACGCCCGTCTTCATCAAATCAATATACTTCCTAGAGAATGGGTGAGAGGAATCTAATGGTGGTTATTTTTCTATCATAATAGGGGTTATTGGGTGGAAAGTTACATCATAGGAGAGGTAGGATGCCTTCAAATCTCTTGGAATCCCATCAACTCGATTTTAATTCTTTACTTGTACAATGTTATAGCATTTTCCTATCACTAAAATTGGTAAAAGGAAAAAAATGGTTACTTTAATTTTGTCTTCTCACCCCCTTTCCCAACAAATAAAAATTCTTTTTTTTATACCGAATTTTGCCACGCTTATCTCTAGATGCACCTGTTGGCTAGGGCACCATCCCCTTATCCCTATGTAGACCTAAATTTTACTTAACAAATATTTCTTCAAAATATATACACAAGATGCCCACATATAAAATGCTTATGATGTGGGTCCTTTGAAAGAAACCCACATATGCCTTAAAATATATTTAAAAATACAAAATGTGATTTTTCAGGCGGGGTTTACCGATTAGAACGAAAGCCACCTATTGTAGTTTGTACCATAACCACCCAAACCAAGCTTTGGAGATAATTATACACGCATTGGTTGGTGCACCATATGCATGATTTTCCTTTGCATCCAAACTCTGGAAAAATTATCTTTGATCATGTCTATTATTATTGTGCTTTTAGGCATTCTCCCTTCTTTAGGAAACCCTAGTTTCCATGTAATAGTATTGAGCCTATTTATCTCACACTCTTATAAATTTTTTTGCATGAATACCTTCAGTGGCCCATGAAGAAAGGATCTTGATGAAGGTCTTGTTTAGTACAGGATCCAGTAATTGTATAATTGCCTCTATGTTGTGAATCTCAATAAATAAATTCATGTTCCATTCAAATTCATTTGTTCATATGCCATGCTTATGATTATGTGATTGGATACTATATCATATATCTCTTTGTATGCTTTGAATTTGTTGTTTTTCTCACTTGTTCATATCTTGAGTTATAATTAGTACCTCTAGAGCGAGAACAAGGGTTTGGACCCTTTGGATCTACATCAAATGTAGGACCCACCTATGAGTGCCTATCCCTCACTTTGTGAATTATAAGCAAGTTATATGGTTGATCGAGTTTTCTTTGTTGTTTTATTACTTCCACTCTATTGGGGCTATCAACCCTAGCCTCAAGGATTTTATCCTGTAACAAATTGGCGACTCCACTGGGGAAGTCACTTTTTTAGTTTCTTTCCTAAGGGTTGTATGCTTGATCTATGTGTTTCATGAGTTTTTTTTGTTGTTCTTAACTCTCTTGGTCTCTTTTTGGTTTTGTGTTTTCAACATGATCTTTCATATTTGGGCCTTCCTTTTTATTTTGTCTGGCTTTTGCATAGATATGTTGGTTGTCTTGACAACAATTGCATATATACAAACTTTGACGTTGTGATAGTCACGTATGCATGCGTTCTACTTAAGAATTAATCGCATATGCCCCTGAAGGTGGAAAATTTTCCATATTCCCCTATGCCCAAGGTGTCTAGTAAAGACTTTTATGTTCCATTTTATTTTTTGGTTCTGGGATCTCTTGGAATTGAAGTGTTTTCTTGTACACTATCATATTTTGTATTATTTCATGTGAAGGCACTTTGGTATCAACCTAGGTTTTGTTGATTTTCAAGTGTTTTAGGTTTTGGTTGGTTCCTTGGACCTTTGTTCCAAGTTTTTTATTTATCTGAGCTCTACTTGTATCCTTTTGCTATTATTTTCTTATTTCTATTTGGTTCATTTTCATCACTTCCTACTTATATACTTGGCTACAAACCTTTGAGCTTGTGTTTATTTTGTTTTTTTGAGTGTTGATTTCACTTCTCGAGAAAAGGAAAAGGAAATTGATGTGTTTTTATTTGTCATTTCTCTTTAGTTCATTGCTTTTGATTTGGTTTCAGAACAAAGAAAATGCTTTAATTCTCCTACTGCCATAAAGCATTGATAGTATATTTCTATCTTTGTGTATACTTGTTGGTAAATTTTGATTGCTTGTTGGCACTTGTAACTCTTGCATCTTGCTAGTTGTTTGAAGTTTGTTCTTTCTTTTATTGCATTGATGGTTATCAGTTTATTTTTTCATCCTAGTTTATACTTAGTTGCATTAGAGTAGTTTGCATATTGCATGGTGGGAATAAGTTGGTGCATTTTTCAACTTTGAAAAATAGTTTGAAAAGTTTTATGTTTATATTTAAATGGAAAAGAAAAAATATTGCATTGTATTTCATACAACCCTTATCAAAATCAAACTTTTCATCAAAGAAAAAGAGTTGCATTTCATGTCGTAAGGTTTTCTTGGTTCGATTTCCTTTGCATCAAAATAGCACTACTTGCACTTCCATAACCTTGGCTCAGATAGAAAACAAGTAAAATGAATGCTTAATAAAATCAACTAGACGTTTTTATTTTATCATAGCACATTAATTAGTTTAGGATTTTTAGTGCCTTGGAATAGGTGTTAAGAGAAAACTCTCCAAGGCCACTCAAATTGAAACTTGTAAGTTGATTAATGAGTGGTGAAGTATAGTTTCATATAGGTTGTTGGGGACGATGCTCTAACACGGGAGTTAAGCACTAGGTAGTGTGAGGATAAGAAAAGAGAGATACCCCCTCTCCTACTTGTCCAAACATCTTCCCACAACTGTCCCCCTTAGGTTTTGATTAAAAATTGATAACTTAGTTTTCTATCCTCGAGGCCAACTAGGTGACTACAAGCGGAAATACGTGTTATACCTTAGATAGACGTATCACTATTGTACTGCTCCTAGAAGGTGTTCCACGAAGTGAGGGTACTTTCACTAGTCAAGGATATTTTCAAGAGGTCAACATAATTGTTTTTGTTACCTTCACTAGTAGGACTTGGGCCCTCATCATCCCAAGATTGCCTTTGGAGGGCCCTTTATTTGCTTTCTTGTATTTTAGTGTCCAGTCCTAATCACAAGGAATGGGAATATTTTAAATTTGTTTGTTTTCCTATTATCTTAATGATATTTTTAGTTGAGTTCTATATGCTCCTATCTTGCCTTAGGATGTCCAGCGTTTTTTCATTTTCATTTTTCAAAGTGGTTGATCGGTGAGTTCGTCGATCTAGGAAGCTTCATGGGATTTCTTCAGCGAGTGTCCAGCCTTCACCCCAAAGGCGTAGGTGGGATTCTACCAGTTCTTTTGAGTTATTTCAACTAGAAACTTCAGAAGTGAACCCTCCCCTAGAGGGATCATCATCAAAGGATGAAATCGAAGAAAAAGGGTTTCTTCGTGATCTGGATGGTCATCTTCCTGGTTGAATTTTCTTTTAGTCAAGGTATTTATAGGATTTTAGATTGTGTTCAGGTTGAATATATCCCAAATACTTTTGGGCTTAGTGTAAATCACCTTCCATAGGATGATCCTCTAGTTGCATCTTTTGTAGGTGTTTCAGTTCAGAGTGTTCCTCTAACCTCTCCTTCTCTTGTAATGGCCAATGTGAGTGGCACTAGTATGGCTACTGAATTTGGGGTGTTTACACCTTGTCTTAAGTTGTTAGTGGTGGAGGAACCTTCCCTTCATTCTCTATTGTCTCTACTTCCATGTTGTTTACAGTAGTTGTTGGCTCTTCCTCCGATCCTGGTCCAAGTGTGGGCACCCAACCTTCTTCTTCTTACATTGGCACTTTCTTTTTTGGGATGCCTTCAGTTAGGGTTTCCACATTCTTGTCTATTTTTTCATCTAGAATCTCCCCGTTCATTCCAACCATGATGAGTTCTTCAACCTCTTGTGGTTTTTACTTTTGGATTTGGACATGTTTTCACTTCGAACCCATCATTAGGAATGGACCTTTTCCATTTCCTAGTTTTTATTTCATATTTAATCATTTCCAAATACTTTCAGGGTAGGTTGGAGGAGCCTTCTCATCTTCAATTGGGTCAATGGGTGGTATCCCTTTTTTGATGTCTCATCAGGTGGGGAGAAATACATTTCCTTCTGGTGGTCTATCAGCAAGCTTTATGCCTTTTCTATATGCATGGAATCCTTTTCAAGGTGTGTCCTCTTTGTATGGTTTTCCAACAGGGAGAAATACCTCTTCATCTCAAGGTAATTCCATGAGTGGAGAGTTCCCTTCATTCAATCCCAAACCTCAAGGTCTTAACTTTAATATGGGATTTTCTACGAACAAACCCTGAAAACCTAGTGCCAGTCAAAATCCAAGCTATTATTTTCCTTGCTATGGTCAATCAGAAGCCTCTCCTCCTCGGGTATGGAACCTTGTGGTTCAGCCACAATTACCATTTTTGTAAACATTGAATTTGCTAGACCTTTAGAAGTTAACAAATGACTTGGTGCCGTATGACTAAAATTGGCCCCATGTCCCGAACAAACTTCCATTGGACATTCCAAAATTCAAGGGTAAGTTTGGCGAGGACCCCACCAATAGTATTACCACTTTTCATCTTTGGTGTTCATCAAACTTCTTGATTGATTATTCAGTAAAGTTGATATTTTTCCAATGCACCCTAACAGGGAATGCAGAAAAGTGGTACAAAGAGTTAAAAGTGTGATCATTTTCTGCATTTAACGATTTGGCTACGATGTTCTTGAACCATTTTCAATTACCCATGAGGTATTACGCTAGGACTAAGCTCTTGATTAATTTTAAGCAGGGCGGAGACATTCACATCTCCGACCATATTCAAGAATGGAGGAGAAGAAAGAGGATGATTAGAGAAAAAATCTCCAACCAATTTCTGCTTAATGGGTTCCCTAAGTCACTTTAGCTACCATTTTTGAAATATCTATCCCTTTTGGGGTTTACACGAAAGAGTATGTTATCTTTAGGGCCCAACAATTAGACTGGATATATTCCCAATCTGGTGTCCTTTATGATACCTTTCCCAACACGCTAATACCAAAGATAGAATCGACTAATCTGAAATCAGGATCCCATACCAATGGAGTGGTAGGGTCGCTTGATTCTACCATGGCTAGTTTTCTAGTTAATTAATTATGGAAGATGACCTTACGTTCAACATTTTTCGAGCAAGCTCAACCATCTAATCCTTCCCCTCACAATCTTTTGTAATTAATGTAGTCCAATCTTCCACTCGCAGAGGAAACCAATATTCTATAGGGAAGAAGAAAGGTCGAAGTAATAAGAAGAATACAGAGGGGAAGGATAGTGTAGCAAATCCCAGTGGTAATGTTGGAAAGGGAAAGAACGAACAAAAGAAAAAGGTTAAGTTCCCTTGCAAGATTTGTAAGGGTGATCATCGAAACCATATTTTCCCTAAGATTTAGGATGCTCGACGCTTGTTGGCACAAGAGGCCTTGTCCAGTCAATAGGTTGTGCTCAACAACCCTTTCGCCTAGGGTCAACAACTTCATGTTGGCCCTACTTATAGCTCTAGACCCCAGTAATGGGGAAACCAGTTTGATTTCAAAGAGGGGGACTATCCATCGAATGTTAATATGGCTAATGCTCCAGTGAATTTATCAAATTGAGCATGTGATTATGGTGACCCTGAGTCTTATAAGGCCAATAAAATCTCAGATTCGCAAGAACCTCTTCCAATAGAGAGACCCATGGTTGAGTCTATACCTAAGATTTCCAAAGGCTCTATAAAACGCTCGACTTATAATCCCAATGCTAGGGCTGCTCAAAATTATTCCATTGTGGAATATTTAGCCCAGGCACCTTATGTTATGTCGACATTAGAAGTGTTGCAATCATGTCCCATGAAAAGGAGGGTGTTACTTGCAGTTATCAGAGCAGTTGACCTAAAGAATTCTCAAGTAATTACATTTGATACTTCTAACATCAAACCTATACTCCCTCACCATGTTTCCTTCCAAATTAAGGCAACATATTGTAAGAATAATATCTTCTAAACAATGGTTGATGAGAAAGCTTCCACATGCATTATAGCAATGTCATGTTGGGAAGCTATTGGGTCTCCAAAGTTTGTTGCGTTTATAACCCTTGTAACTGCATTCGATGGTCATTCACATAGGACTCATGGGATAATTTTTGCCTTTCTAATCGGAGTAGGAAAATATTGTCAACATAGAGGTGGAAGTAGTCGATGCAAAACTTGACTACAATCTTTTGTTCAGGTATAACTAGGTAGACACAATGCAAGTTGTTGTTTAGACTATTTTCCATGTATTATGCTTCCCTCATGAAGGGAAGATTATTACTATTGATAAAATGGATTATCTCCACACTAACCCAAGTTCAACACCAGATTCCATCGTCTCATTGGTAATAAACTTCCAGAAGCCTTCGAAGAACTTCTAGGTGGTAATGTACTCATATTTTATGCGCACTTTCAATTTCCCTCCCCCAATTACATATATTAACACCATTTATGTGATTTCCATGCCGACCTTGAAAAAAAAATGTTCGTACCAATAATTTTGAGGACCCTTGAATTTTTCCTTCTCCTTTAGCCACAATTAAAGAAGGCCAATTCATAAGAATGGTTGTTCCTTTGTTTGCAGCTAAGATTTTTTATCAAACTATTGTTGATATGACCCACTTCAATATGGTACATGTCTGGGAAATTGACTCAACCCTATCTAAGGATTGTCTCAATTTTGTCTTGCCATCTAATGAGGTTATCCTAGAAGCAATGATTGGTATGGAGATATCGTGGGATGATTTTCATCATCAACCGTATTTTCTCCTAGAGTTGCACAGGGTTGAATCAAATTTGTCTTGTTTGACTTCATCTATGAATGCTCACTGGCCCTTGAACCATTTGGCCCCTTCTTATATTTTCGTCGAAGGGAACATGGAAAATATTTCTATTACTATACCAGTGAAGGAATCCCAACGTCATAGAAGATATATTCGTAGGGGTTTCTCTGTCGATGAAGTCAAGATCTATATTGATTTGTTTGAAGATTTTCGTGATGTTTTTTTTGTTCTAATGATTAGATATGTGGTATTGATCCCAGTATCGTTCAACATGAAATCAAGTCCCGTGAAAATGCGAAACCCATTCACCAAAAGATTCGACTCGTAAATCATAGAAAGGAAATTGATATTAAGGCTAACTTGAAAAGCTACTTATAGCTAGCTTTATCTACCATGTTCCTCTTACTGAATGCGTTTCAAATCCCATTCATTTTTATATAAAACAAGGAACGATTCAAGTATGCAGAAATTTCAAGATCTTAATGAGGCTTATCCAAATATAACTTTGTCACTCCCTTTATTAATTAAATTCTTAATGAATGTATAGAAAGTGAGATTTTTTCCTTTATGGATGAATTTTTTGCTACAACCAGATACAAATTTGTCTAGAAGATCAGCACAAGAAAGCCTTTATATGTCTATGGGGCACGTTCGTATATCGGAAAATGCCTTTTAGCCTTAAAAATGTTGGGGCTAATTTCCAACAGGTCATGTCATACACCTTCCATGACATCAAACACATTGTAAAAGCTTGCTTAGATGATCTTATTGCTCGCTCTTGTAAGAGAGTTGATCATCCTAGTCACCTTCGAAATATTTTTGAATGATGTCATTTTTATAAGATTAGGTTGAATCCACAGAAATGTATTTTTGTTGTGACTTATGGTCAATTGTTGGGATACATTGTTTAGAACAAGGGGATCATGGGTGTTCCCCTCAAGGTTGAGGCAACACTTCAGTGCCCCCCCCCCCCATCTACCATTCATCAGCTTCAAAGTCTTCAGGGAAATGCTACATTTTTAAGGATATTCAATGTAAATTACGCTGAGATCACTAGAGGATTTATGTGTTTGTTGAAAAAAGGAGTCGCGTGCATTTGGGATGAGCATGCACAATGATCATTCAATGCCTTGAAAAAGGCACCAACTTCTACTCCATTACTTAGTCCTCCTGATTATGGAAAGAACTTCCTTTTGTATCTTACAGCGGAAAAATCCACCATCTGTATGGTTCTAGTTTAGAAAATGATATGATATGAAAACATATCATCTATTACCTCACAATTTGGTCCTGAACTCCAACATTCTAATGTTGAAAAGTTAGCGTTGGAAGTTGTCCATGTTGTCCAACGGCTTCGACATTATATCCTTCTTAAAAATCCATTGTGATCGCTGACATCAATCCATTTCAATATGTCTTCAATAGCTGAGTGACAAGGGAAAGTTTAACAAATGGATTGTTATTTTGCAAGAGTTTGACCTTGACTTTATGACAGCATAGTCCAGAAAATCGTTGGTTTTCGTGAAATTGATCTCGAAGCTACCTTGGGAGGATGACAAGATTTATGACAACGATTCATTCCTAGGCAAACACCTTTTCATCATCTACACATGAGATCCTTGGTATCAAGAAATTTTGATATATCTCCAAACTTGAAGTTCCCTCCTTCCTTTTTCACGGGACAATAGATTGTGTCCAAAATCTTGCTAAGCAATATTTAATTGTCGGTGACACATTGTATCGTTGTGGGATTGATTCGATTCTACATCGACGTTTGACACATAAAGAGGCTGAAAAAGTGTTAAATG
Organism: Pinus taeda; assembly: GCA_000404065.3. Lineage (NCBI taxonomy): Eukaryota > Viridiplantae > Streptophyta > Pinopsida > Pinales > Pinaceae > Pinus > Pinus taeda. The sequence continues at coordinate 83,100 of APFE031315738.1, read as the reverse complement.
ATTGTCATGGTAGAGCTTGAGGTGGTCATTTATCTAGGTTGGCAACAACCCAAAAGATCTTACATGCAAGGTATTTCTAGCCTTCGATTTTTAAGGATTGTATTGAAGCGATCAAGAAGCGACATCCTTGTCAAGTTTACACAAGAAAGATGTGCATTTATCCTGCTCCTCTTTTCCTTAATCTCACCCTAAGTTCGTTCACCAAATGGGGAGCAGACATTACTACTTGTCACTAACCTTCGACTAGGGGGCACAAGTATATTATTGTGGCAGTGAACTACTTTATTAGGTAGGGCAAGTCCATGCCAATATTTTCCAATGATGGTTAGACATTTGCACTTTTCCTTTTCAACCAATCCATCGCGCATTTTGGAATCCCCCGGGAGATTGTCACTGACCATGACAGTGCTATAGTAAGGCTTAGGTAATTGATAACTACCTCTATGCTACAAATTTCAATAAAGAAACTCATGTTTTGTTCTAATTCATTTGTTCATATGGCATGTTTATGATTATGTGATTAGATAATTGAGGGACTATTATATTGTATATCTCTTCGTATGCTTTGAATTTGTTGTTCAACTCACTAGTTCAGCTTATGTTGCAGGTTTGTATCGCTAGAGCAAGAACGAGGTTTTGGACCCTTTGGATCGACATCAAATGTAGGACTCGCATGTAAGTGCATATCCCTCACTTTTTGAATTCCAAGCAAGTTATATCATTGATCAAGTTTTCTTTGTTGAGGGTTACTTCCGCTCTGTTGGGGTTATCAACCCTAGCCTCAAGGATTTTATCCCATAACACTTTTCGTATGTATATGTCCAACACATCAATACACACTGGTGCACATATCCTAAGTATCATGTCCAATATGTGAGATACACGAATGTAGGCCTTAGAAAATGTGTGTTGTTTTTTAGCTAATCATAAACAAGTAATATCATCAATTACCCATCTTAGGGATCACAAATTTGGCTCCCATCTCAAAGTTTTTGTATACACCCTTCATCAAGCTAAGGCACTGGTTTCCCATATCATTCATTGTTAGCATATTCCTCTAACCGATGTATCATAATCATCAATATGCCTTGCACTCTTAACGTTGAAATTCAGCTTTAGTGTTAAGGCTCATCTATCCTTGAGATCTCTTTCTTGGGTCATATAGCAACACTTCCCTCTAGAAATACTTTTTGTGCATGTGCGACATCTCACACTTGGGTAGCAATATCAATTTACCAAAACAATGTACCATGATCAACAATACATTAGAGGAAATTTTAGCCTAAAAGTGCCCATGAAATTTTCACGCACATAATATGTAAATCAATCAAAATCCTTTAAATTTAAAAAGAGGTACATGTCGATATTTTGGGAGGAAAATTAAAAAACAAAAAAAACAAAACAAATTGTTGGGCATTGGATAATCCAGTGCTCCCCATGTGTTTCGTAACATGTGCTTAATCACCTCTCGAGGATCCGTTAACTTTGGAAATGCATCCATTTACTAACTCCTGCAGGTTTTGGTGTAACGACAATCATGATTTCAACAAGTGGTATCAGAGTCAAAGGTCTAGAGTTTGAATCACTTCTGGCTCGCACTAGGGAGGGGAATTGTTGGGCATTGGATAATCCAAAGCTCCTTATGTGTTTCATGACGTGCTTAACTACCTCTCGAAGATCCATTAACTTTGGCAATGTGTCGGTTTACTAACACCTGCGGGTTTGGTGTAACGACAATCGTGATTCCAACAAAAACTATTTTTAAATTGTATTTTTTGTTTATCTCCTTTTAGTTTTACTCAAATTTCAAGTGTAAACACTCGTTGGATGTAGAATAAAATTTTGCATCCAATGAATACCCATTATGCATAACTTTTGAGAAGGCCTACATCGATAAAAATTGAACATTAACACATTTTTTTAAAGTATCTTCAATTTTGACACGTTTCAAAAATTGAAGATACATTAAAAAAAGTGTTAATGTATCTTCAATTTTTATCGATGTGAGTCTTCTCAAAAGTATGCATAATGAGTACTTGTTAGATGTGGAATTTAATTTCGCATCCAACAAATATCTACACTTAAAATTTGAGTAAAACTTATAAAGAGATAAGCCAAAAAAAAAAAAAAACTTTTCTCTCCAAAATTTATAACTCTTATTTTAATATTTTCTTATTATTTTATTTTTTCCTTTAAAAATATATTACAATAGTATAATTCACTTCATCATTAATCCAGCTCAACAACTTTCAATTTAGATTTCACACATTAAAAAGTCAACATATATATCAAATATTTAGATTTCACACATTAAAAAGTCAACATATATATCAAATAGTACGGATGTAAGATAAAAAATTATCGATGATATGTAAATTTTATTACATATGATTTTCAATGGTCAACTAGAGAATAGTGAAATACCCTAGGCAGCTAGGGTTGACTTTCAAATCAGAGATAAGTAAATTTTATGAAATGAGTCACTGCCATAGGAATGAAGATAAACTACACTAGAGTGAAGCACAAACTTTGAAAAAGTAAGCTTCAATAAAGAAATGGCATGGACATACTCATATATATAATTATCTCAATTATCATCTTCCACCATACATTTTATTATCTTACTTCACTCCCCTGTGCTTTTCGAGGAAATTGGAAGTTTCGCTTAAAAAAAAAATAATTATGTCGAAGTATCACATAAGTTTTTTTAGAAACTTACTATAACATATTAAAATTTATAATAATGTTGTAATTTTATTACATTTGTGATACAAATGAATTTATCAATGTTAACGCATCAAATGCTGTATTTTATTCACCATATTAAAAATGTTTATATGGCTTGAAAAAAGAAATGAAATGAGAAAGATGATTTTACCAATATTGTCACGTTTTATACAAAGCTGTTATTCCATTCGTTAAAAGATTGTCAAAACACAGAAGCATGACATTGGTGAACGAAGTAAATCAAATAAATGTGTCCTTTTATTATGAACAAAAGCACATCTCTAGCTTTGTACCGGCAGAGAATTGCTTTCACCAATTATTAAATAATTCACCCAAAATTGTCACACCTTCTAAGGCCATGGCCCAACTTTTCCTTGGCTCTAAACCAGACAAGCACCCCTTCCTATCAAGACCTGCGTGGAGCTAGCCTCATGCCCTGTCAAAATTGACCAGGATAAGAATGGGTGATGATTTGAAGTTTAGGCCAGTCCTCTATATAAAAGGGTGGCTTCTTGTGCATATTTCTGCTGTTTTTTTGTCCGCTTTCATATCCAGAGCTTCAGAGTGAAAAGGCCAGTGTCTTGCATTGCTAAGGCACATCAATCCTAATAAGAAAGATAAGCCCACCCCCACGCCCTGGGTACCTCCCCCTCTCTTCCTATCAAGACATGCGTACTAACCTCATTCTCATTCCTTAAAATTGAACGGGATAAAGGATGATTGACGATTTAAAGTTAAGGCTCCTCTATATAAAAGAGTAGCCTCCTGTGAATATTTTACGCTGTGTTTTTGTCTCCTTTCATATCGAGTGGGTCAGTGTGAGGAGGCCAGTTTTTTGCATTGTGGAATCTAGTACTTCAGTGGGTGGCTACAGTGCCTTGACTCTAGTGCTCCAATGGAAGGAGGCCATAGTGTCTGGAATTGCGGAATCTACTTCTTCAGTATGCAGAGACCAGTGTCTTGGACTCTGGACACAAGCGCAGGGTGACCGCGTGGGCATTTTCACTGCATATTGATTAAAGGTTTTAGGGAAGACATAATGGAGATGGGGGACAACTTTGGATGGGAGAATTGATAATGTGGAGAGCTATGTCAGGTGCACCAGCGTGGAGATTAGAATTACCAATGTGAATGCCTTGGCATCATCAAAGGCAGCAGACACTATACCAACAACAATTCTGCCACCATTTAATTTGTTATGAGACCAGGGGATGCCAAATTCTGCCAAGACCACGCTGAGGATCATTTCTACAAGACATAGTCTTGTTTGGGTTGAGTTTGAATTTATAGGAAATAGGCGACTTGGAGCACCTTGAAGATGAAGGTGGCCAGAGTGTAAAAAGGCTCAAACCAGGACTATGGGTTGGATCATGAGAATTTATAGATACTTCTGTATCAATGTTTCTCGTGGATATGCCAGTTACTGTTGTTATAGTAGCTTCGCTTAGCCATAATTTTGTACTTCTATTTAGGATATGGATAATCTTTAAAATTCAATGCTTTGTGATGAAAGTAGAAGTCCAAGGAAGCTCAATGGAGCACAGATACAAAAGAAACAGAAGCCTACAGGGGTACTAATTAGAATTGTCTTGAGGTATATCTTGCTGTCAGAACAATGTGCCAATACTCCGAACAAACCCAAAGAATATCATCATACGTATGCCTTAAAATATAAGTTTGATGTGCAAAAGAAACCCTTCGAATATCATCATAGTCTCACATGACTTGTTAAATTTTGGCAATTTTCCAAATGTACGTCACTATATTACAGGATGAAAGTTGAAACATACTCCGCACATACCTGATAAAATCATTTATTATATAGTTTAATTTTAAGTATCTGGACAACTACCCAAAGCAATCCAACTGTGTATTTCTTACATCACAGACTTAAAATATGTATTCATTTCCTGTATATTACAGCTCTGACTCATGATTTGAATTGATCTTTAACATTCATCAGCTTCTAAACAAATGTAAACATTCAGCTGGTTTAAAGCAATTTCCACTACTGCTCACCAAACTTGCCCAATTCAATTCATTAGGCATAAGGTCCAGAAGTCGGCATTTCAATATCATTTGCGAGCACTATCATTGTGTTCATCATCCACATAGTCATTTGACCTGTCGATGCCACTGTTTCCATATCCTCCCCCACCTACCTCATCAGCTCCAGTATCAAAGCTTCCACCACCTACATTGTCAGGTCCAGTATCAAACTTTCCCACACTGCCACCATATCCACCACTACTACCGCCTTCATAGCTCCCACTACTGCTTTCATATCTTTCACCATCCCCACCATAACTGCCACTGCCACTGCTTTCATAGCCACCACCACCCCCACGGTAACCACTGTTGCTCCCATAGCCACCACCACCATACCTGCCACCATCTCCACCATAGCCACCACCACCATAACCACCACCATCTCCACCATAGCCGCCACCACCATACCCTCCGCCACCTCCACCATATCCACCACCACCATACCCACCGCCACCTCCACCACGGTAACCACCAGTTCTTTCAGTTGCATAATCTACACGAATAGTGCGGCCATGAAGTTCCTGTACAAAGATCATGATTTCATAGTTTCAGTCCATTGGATAAACAACTTAGCACATTGTCAAATAATAGCATGAAGTTTTACAGCTCAGTTGGAAAATAAATTTCAAAAAAAAAAATAAGGCGTATAACAGTTGTCTGCCTTCACTCAATATTAACGATATTTGGAAGCCATGGTGTTTAAAAACAAAACAATCTGCTTGAAACCAAGCTAGTCACATGTTGATGCAGTTTACTCAGCAAGAAACAACACACCATTGAAACACAATACGCACCAAAATCAACAGAAAAATGGCAAATCCCTTCACAAGTGCAAACATACCCGACCATTCATGCCAGACATGGCCGCAGAGGCTTCCTCACCAGAAGTAAAAGTGATAAAACCAAAACCTCTTGATCTGCCAGTTTCTCGGTCCATAATTATTCTTGCTACAGAATATAACAATTTGGTATCAAAATATGGTTCAGATTAGAAATGACAGGGCAAAAAGGCTATAGCTATTATAAACCATCACTAGCATGCTCCAAATTACAACTCAATTGCATATACCTTCGATAACCTCACCAAAACTTGTAAAGGACTCTCTCAGTGTCATGTCATCCATTCCATAAGACAGACCTGCACATTTGAAAAAAATGCCAACCATACCCACCACATTACCAGAAAGGGGAGATAGAAACTAGAACAAGAAACAGGGCTAGAGAGTTTCTGGGGATAAGAAATGTGCCCTCCCCTCCCAACATATTAAAATTAACTAGGAATGTACCAATGTAGTTTCAAGACGAGAACGGGAACAAGAACAGTAAAAGGAATAGAACAGTAAACATGTCTCCTCATTAGGTTTCTGGTGATAGCATACGGACATTTTATCTATATCCAGCCAAAGTACTAAAATCTCATTTTAAAAGCTGATGAGTAAGGACAAAGACATACTGCCCTACCATATGGTACAGATTTAAAATCTAAGAATTTTAATTATACCATTCAGATACAATCAATCTACCTCAGAATATTACACATAAAAATTAAAGTCAAATGGACTTTAACATACCTCCGACAAAGAGCCTTGAAGAGGACATGTTTCGAACAGTATACAAAACGGCTGGCATAGTTGCTGATCCATTGTAGTTAATATGTTTTGTGATTGCCTGCCTAAGAATGCTCCCAACTTTATTTGTCAAAGCCATTGTTCTAACCAGCACTATAATGTGCTATCAGATCCTTCCTAGCCACAAAAACGATGTCAGGTCATTATCTTGATTTCATATTCGAGAAAACAGTTTAAGCCTCAAGGGGGTCTTTTAAATTTTAAACAATAAAAAAACAGTGGTAAGTTGGTAACAATGAGATAGTTTGATTCAAGGTGTAATGTTAAACTTTCAGAAACATGTACTAGTGCTCACAAATAAGTTTTCCATATACCAATTTCAATTTTCACATAAATGGTTCTCAGACAAGTGAACTGTCAAGAAACCGTATTAACTCCAGTTTGAAATCTAGTTTTCCAAATGGTGCTTGACACACTGCTGGTTCTGACACCTTTTCAGTTTATTACAGAAGTCTAAAAATACTAAGTCAGTGCAAGGCCAGACCCTTTCTTTTGTAAGTTTTAAACCTTTACAGTAAGCAAATGCACACATAAATTCTTTATAAACAGAAAAGTAAGCAATGGCAATAACACATAACACTTAAAGATTTACCCTGGAAGCCCTTAACCGGGAAAGCCAGCAAAATGTTTAGAGCTGCACCCTCTAACTTTCTTCACCATGTAACTTCATTATTTATAATACAATACATAGGATCTCACAGCATCAAAAACCATAATCCATTAACCCGGATTAGATTCCTTGACCAAAATTACATTACAATGGGCCAAAAAACCATTGGTCAAAAAGCAGACCAAAAACCCAAGTTTTTTCTCCGGCATTCGCTTCCATATCAGTGTATAGTACATGGGGTAATTCATGCAAAGAATATAACACATATTGAACATTCTTCCACTTGTTTTCTTTGCATATAGAGGGTCACAGGATTACATGATCAACAAACCACAACAGCAATGCTCATTGCTTCTCTACACCAAGAAAACTTCTCAGTGCTCACAGACTTTGTTGATCAACAATCCAGGGCAGCAATGACCATTGTTTCTCTACACCTAGAAAACTTCCAGTGCTCCCAGACTTTGTTAATGAATCTACAACATTTTTTGTAGTGTCCACCTTCACCAGCAAAACCTTTTTGTTTTCAACCATGTCTCTCACAAAGTGATGCTCATCAATATGCTTTGCCTTAGAGTGATAAGCTAGGCCATTTGCTAGAAAAATTGCTCTGACTGTCACAATCTAGCTTAAAGTTTGCTATACAAGTCCAATACTTGAACACAATCTCTGTAAACATACAACTTCCTTACATGCATGAGTGGTCACCATGTATTTAGCTTTTGTAGTTGAGATGATAAGATAAGATAAGATAAGATAATTATATTAATGTCCAACAAATAAACACAAAAGTAGATCAATGGAACAATTGATTACAAAGATGTCAATATAAAGCAAGAGTGCTAAAAAGTCCCCTATATAAAGAACAAGAGCTAAAGTAGAAACATGAAGTCTAATTGCGAAAAAAATGAGAAAACCCTCGTATCCAATTAGGGACTGTGCCATGAACCACTAGATCTACCTCTACTAACATCACAGGTCAAATGAAGAAAACTCAAGATAGGATGATGCAATGGAGAAGAGCTAAGGGAAGATTTGGACCCTAGACTACAAACTATTTCTTACTCATCCAAACGATTGCTCCTCCAAATAGGTTAAACACCTAACTACTAGTAAATCTATGCAATCCAAATCTCCATCCCAGTCCACGTCAACTAAGCCATGTATGCCCAACACTCTCTTTACCCCAAGTATTCCTTGGTAGCAAATTACCTAAAAACCCTTTTTGCAACTCACCAATGCTCCTTCCCCATTTTTGACATATATTTACTCAAAACTCCTATTGCATGTGCAATATTTGGTCGTACATAGTACATACTACAAACCATTGCATACATCAAACTACTACCAACACTAGCATAAGGAAAATGGGACATGTTATCTTCTTCTTCTTGTGTGTTGGGAAACTTATTTACCAATAACTTTACACCTACATGAATAGGGACCTTGACCCACAATCATGTATTAAACCTTCGCAATATTGTCTCAACATTATTCCTCTTATTCAACTAGAGTTTCTTGTTTACCAAATCTTTTTTATTTCCATGCCCAAAATAAAATTTGTAGTATCAAAATCTTTCATGTCAAATTTAGAGGACAACTAAGTTTTCACATTTGATTATTTCCTTGTTTCCAATTAGTAACATATCATCCACATAGAAAACCACATAAATAAATTGTTCACCAATTAATTTGGAATACACACAATGATCATCTTTGGTCCTTGTGAATCAAAACCCCAATATATAAGTATCAAACTTTTGATACCACATCCTTCGAAACTGTTTTAATCCATATAGGGACTTTTTCAACTTGCAAACCAAGTCTTTCTTTCTATTCACTACGAAACCTTTGGTTGTTTCATGTGGATTTCTTCTTCCAAATCCCTTTGTAGGAATGATGTCTTTACATCCATCTACTTTACTTCAAGATCAAAAGCAACAACAAACAACAACAAACAAAAAAATATCTAATAGAACTTAAGTTAGCAACATGAGAAAAAAAGTCGCCAATGTCAATTCCTTCACCTAGGAATAACTTTTTACTACTCACTGAGCTTTGTACTTCTCCACTTTACCTTTTGCATTCAGCTTCTTCAACAACCACTTGCTACTTAAGGGATTTATTTCATATGAAAATTCAACTAGATCCCAAGCCTCATCCTTATCCAATGTTTCCATTTCTTCAACCATGGCCTTCTTCCAAAGTTTACCATCTTTTGAGTCCATTGCCTCGATAACAATTTGAGGACAATTATCAATTATGGACAAAGCAAAACTAGAACGAAAATTAGGCGAAGTATACATTTCTAATTGCCTTCTTTCCCAAATGGATCTCCACCATGCCGAAGCATGAGGATCTTCTTCTAAACCATGTTCCTTTGTTGAGTCAAATTCTTCATCCCACAACTTGAACTCTACTACCTATGGTTCTCTTTTTTTGGCAAGACTTGGTTTTCCTTTTAAAATGTCATTTATCTGTCTCAATTTTTTTTCCTTGCAAGATAATGTGTTATTAACTTATTTGTAAAAGAAATATATAAATGATGTTTCACCTGATATTTCCATTTTCAGGGATTCATGTTTCTAGCCATGCTCGTTTCAGAAACTTCTAAACGTTTCCACATTTCATGCAACTTAACTTGAATTCTTTAAATTTACCGAAAACTTCAGATTCCTTCTAGAGGAAATATATTCATGTGTTCCTCAAGAAATCACCTATTAATGAAACATAGTACACATTTACCTAATGATGTAATAGGCACAGGTCTTAACACATCATTTTGTACTAACTCCAAAATTCCCTCTGCTCTTGTAACACTTGATGAGAATCTTACCCCATTATGCTTACCATACATGCAATGTTCACAAAAATCAAGATCTATAGCACAATCAAACATATCTTCAACCATACCTTTACTGTGTAATGCTCAAAGGCCTTTCTCTTCAATATGTCCAAGTCTTTAATGTCATAGCATTGTCTTTTCTCCAGAAATGATTGGAGTTATGTCTTCTTCATTTCCTCCCTTAGAAATGATGAAACTATTACACCCATCGTTGATAATGCTTCCAAACAGCTTTTACAGAGTTCTAGTACGAACACCCCTTAACAACATTATTGCTCCTAGAAGCCTCCTATAGGTTTCCCCTTCAAACACAGTATTTACACTTGCATCACTCATCTTGCTTCCCAATATCAAGTTTCTAGCCAACACTAAAATGTGTAGAATGCTAAGGAGTGTTCTAATCCTTCCATCCTTGAGCATCAACTTGACTTTTTCTCGTCCCGTGATTCTAGTTATCGATACATCTCCTAGGAAAAAATCACCTCCATCATACCTTTCATATTTACAAAACCACTCCCTATAAAGAGTCATATGAAAAGATGCACCTAAGTCGATCAACCATACATCTCTATATGTGTGCTTGAAAAAGCCAAGCACACTTCCCTTCCTTCCTTTGAAAAGGTCTTCCCTTCTACAGAGGGACCATCATCAAATCCCTTCCCTCTCTTAACACTTTGAGTCTACAATTCTTCTTGTAATGCCCTTCTTTATCATATTTCCAACATTTCTTTGAGACTCTTCCCAAAGATTTAAATCTACCTCTAGATCTATGTCTTAAGGTTCGTCTAACTTCAACCTTGAGGTTTGAAATTTGGTGAACCTAATTTTTTTTGCGAACCTCATCAAACCTCATGCTAGGGCATTATCGTGAGTTCAATGGGTTTGTAGAATTTCCACAAAATTTTGATCTGTTGTTATGAACAATCTGAAAATAAATTTTATTTTCACACAGACACTGAATTTCTCTACCAAATTGCAGTGGAATAGAATAGAAATAATTTCACAAAAAAACAACACAATTTTTCTAAGGAGCCCAGTAGGGAAAACCCTCCGCTTGAGAATTTTATTGAAGAAAAATAGGCTACAGATCTCTTACAAATAAACCTGCTTCAATAGAGAATGCAATGTCATCTCTCAACCTTGAACTAGGCTTGAAACAACTCTACAAGAATATTGATCAGCTTCCCAAGGGAAATTCTCCTCCAACCATTCGCACACGACAAATCCTCTTGCTTGTTCCTCTCACAAGCTCTCTTGCTCACAAACTCGTGCTCAAGAATTGATTGATCAATTGTGTGCCTTCAATCTCCTTATAAGCTTTTCGATTAGGCTATTGTTAGTGAGTTTTTAAATTAAGAGTTGAACTAGAGCCTTTCTAGTTAACAAAAGTCAACACACTTAGTTAACTGGATCCTCCTAAAATTTAGGAGGCTAACTCCACTTGTTCACTCAGTTCCCAATTTAACTCACACTAGAAGACAATTAACTTGGTCTTCCACAAACTCGCACTAGTCAAACTGCTCCTTGAACTCGTCCTCATCACTGGAACTCGTGCATGATTACGAAGATCATAAATTTGATTCCTTGAATTAAGGCACGAATCAAGGAATCCATTTCTTCGCTATTTTCAACACTCCCTCTTAGCGAGGAAGGGATTTTGTACAACTCCCAACTTATCTCTGTGATGAACAAAACTGCTTCTTGCCAATGCCTTGGTCAAGATGTTTGTTGATTGCTCCCCTGTTGGAATGTACGATAGCTTAACTATCCCCTTCTACACACAATCTCTAAGATGGTGATAATGGATCTCAATATGCTTTGAGCGATCATGAAACACTAGACTCTCAAAGAGTTTAATTCAACTCTTGTTATCACAATATATCATGGTAGGCTCCATCCCTTGTCTGAAAAAGTCCCATCAGTAACTTCCTCATCCAAATAGCCTCGCAAGCTACCTGACTAGCAGCCATGTACTCGACCTCTGTTTAACTGAGTGCAACTAATACTTGCTTCCTATTGTACCAAGAAACTGCAGTTGACCCAATGTTGAAGATGTCACCTGAAGTACTCTTCTTGTCGATGGAGCTCCCTACCCAATTTGCATCAGTGAAGCCCTCAAGCTTCACTCCATCAACTTGTTTGTATCACAATCCATAGTTTGTTGTGCCTTTGAGATATCTTAACACATGCTTTGCAGCAACCCAACACACTTTGGTCGGTTCAACCATGAACTAACTCAGTCGGTTGACTGCAAAACAAATATCAGGTCATGTGTGGACCAAGTACATCAACAGTCCAATGAGTTGCCTATATACAATAGGATCCACTTGCTCCGTTGTAGTAGCATCCACCTTCCTCCAGTTTGTGATTAGAGGTGTGGCCATGGGCCTGCAATCCTGCATATAAAATCTCTAGAGAATCTATGTTGTGTACTTGCCCTGTCCCACGAAGATCTCACCATCACCCTGTCAAACCTCCAAGCCAAGGAAATAGTGCATAAGCCTCATATCCTTCATTTCAAAGTCCCTTGCAAGGTCCTCCTTGCAATCCTGGATCAGGCTCTCATCTCCAGTCAGTATAGGGTCATCGACATAGAGAACTAGAATGAGCAGAAGCCCTCCAACCATGATGTAGTACACGTTGGGATCCGCCTCACTCTTAGTGAAGCCCAATCTTCAAAGGTAGTTGTCAATCTGAGTGTACCATGCTCTCGGAGCCTGCTTGAGCCCATAAAGAACTCTCTTCAGCCTGCAAAAATGTGTCTTTCTTGAACTGCTTGAACCCTTTCTGCTGCTCTATATAAATCTCCTCCTCAACAACCCCATTGAGAAAGGTTGTCTTCACGTCCATCTGGTGGATCTTCTACCCCATCTATGTTGCAAGTGCTAGAATAGTCCTGATGGATGATTATCGTGCTACTAGGACAAAATTCTCCTCGTAGTCTATGCCATTAATCTGTGAGAAGCCTTTGGCCACAAACCTGGCCTTGAACTTCTCCACACTCCCATCTGCCCCATGCTTCAGCTTGTACACCCATCTGGATCCAACTAATGATTTCCCCTCAAGTTGCGTAACAACCTCCCAGACATCATTCTTCATGATAGAGGAATACTCCTCCACCATGGCATCCTGCCAAACCTGCTAAGTAGATGCCTCCTCATAAGAAGAATGCTTAGTGTCCACCAACTCTATCATCAATGCCACATAACATGTGTACCTCTGTGGTTGTTTACTCTGCCTAAACATGGTGCTAGGAGCCTCGACCTGCTCCTGAGCCTCCTGGATCAACCTCTCGACCCACTTGGCCTTCTTCCTCCTTGTGGTGGGTGTCTCTGGTTGATCTATCTGCTCTCGTCCTAGCTTGTCCTCCTCATCCTGGCTGCAAATCCTACTGTGCTACCCTCTTGCCACTGGATTGTGATTGTGGTTGACTTTGAGATGCTAGCTACTGCAATCTGCTCACGCTCTAAGAAAACTCTCAGAGTCTGATCCTCCTGGAGTCTCACATCTTGCCTAAGAACTGTCTTCCCAAGTCTTGGAAGATACACCCTGTATGCCTGTGATGTCTCGCTATACCCCACAAAGATACCCTTCTCTATTGTGGCATCCAACTTCTTGTTATCTTTGGACACATGACAGTAAACCATTGTGCCAAAGATCCAGAAGTGTGAAACATCAGGCTTCTTGTCTGTGAAAGCCTCCTCTCTTGTGACTCGCCCAAGCACCCTGTGTGGACTCATGTTCTGCAGAAATATTGCAGTGTTGCATGCTTCTTCCCACAAGAACCTAGGCAAATCCTGATCATGCAACATAGTCCTAGCTGCTCCAACAATATTCTTATTCTTCCTCTCAGCCACCCCATTCTCTTGAAGGTTATGAGGTGTTATCAACTCTCTCCTAATACCTTCATTTGCACAAAACTCCTTGAAGAAATTGGAGATGTATTCTCCACATTTGTCACTTCTCACTGCCTTGATTTTCTTCTCGATCTGCTTCTCTACCAAGGCCTTAAACTCCATGAACCTGTCTAACCTCATCTTTCTTTTTCATAAAGTAAATCCAAGTTTTCTAAGAAAAATCATCAATGAAAGTAACATAATACCTGTGTCTCATCAGTGATGGAGAAGAAAAGGGCCCGCACACACCTTAATGCACCAACTCCAAAATCCCTTTAGCTATGATGTCCTGGCCATGGAAGGAACACTTGGCATACTTGCCAAGAGTGCACTCCTTGCACACTCCACCCTTGTCAAGGCCTCTTGTTGATAATCTTGTGGCAATCTATTGAAGAATTTTCAACGCCCCATGATGCAAGTGTCCCATGTGCTTGTGCCAAATCTCACCTACATCTACACATCCTGCCTTGTTGCTCAAGGCTACACCAGTGTCTACATGCAACTTGTAGATGTTTTTCACCCTCACACCTATCTGCTTCTTACATCCAGAAGCCAAGTGTTGGAGGTAAGCCTTACCTCTACTGAAGGTAACATCGTATCCTTTATCCTCAAGGATAGCTACTAAAACCAAGTTCTTCTTCAACCGAGAACATCTTTGAGATGAAGAGTACTACCTGACTCCCTCTCAAAGCTGACAGTACCAACCCCCTTGGTAGTATACTTGCCATTATCTCCAAGCTCGATATTCAACTGCATGTCCTTCTCATCCAGCTGGTTGAAATACTCTCGATTTCCAGTCATATGGAAAGAGGCTCCTGAATCAATGTACCACATACTGCTCCCTACTGAGCTTGCCATGCAAGCTATCAATGAGAAGTCCTTCTCAAACTGAGAGGCAAACTCATCTACCTTAGTTGATGCAGCTATATGCTCCTTCTTCAACCCCTTCTTCCGGTTAGGACACTTTAAAACATAGTGTCCAAAATTATGGCAATGGAAGCATTTGATCTTACTCAAATTTGTCTTCTTCTTGTCACCTTTTTTACTGTTTTCGCTCTTCACCTTGACTTTCTTGCCTTTGCCTGCAAGAGCAAGATTCTCTTCCTCCTTCTCAACCTTGGAACCCAGCCACTGTTGTTAGAAGTCTCAACTAGCCTGAGCCTTAGCCCCTTCTTGATGATGTCACTCCATAGGTGTTCCCAATCCGACAACTTATCCCGTCTAGAAATGCTTTGGACAAAAGTATGCCAATCTTTGGTAAACACATTCAGAGCCACACACACTAGCTCTGTGTCTATAGGCTTCTCTCCGCTAGCTCATCACGGACTTCCTAAACTCTGACGAGATAGGTAGTGACGCTCTCACCCTTGTTCATCTTAATTGTCCTCAGCTTCTCTTGGAGGACCATCTTCCGGTTCTCTAAAGAGTTTTGATAGAGCTTGACTAAGGCATCCCACATATCCTTACTTGTATCTTTACCTGCAACATGAGGAACTATATGATCTCAAATTCAATCCAAGATCATTCTCTTGGCCTTGGCCATCTGCCTTTGGAAAAGCCTCAACTCGTATGGATCTGAAGGCTTTGCAACACCTTTCTCAGCAAATTCTTTCAGCCCAAAATCATCCAACAAAAACAATATATGGATCTTCCAAACACCAAAATTTGAAGAGCCATTCAATCTATTATGCTCCCGTAATCGCAATCCTATGTGTGTTGTCATCTTTGAAGACAATGTGTTTAATTAATCTTTGTTCACAACTCCGATACCATGTAGAATTTCCATGAAATTTTGATATGTTGTTATGAACAATCTGAAAATATTTTTTCTTTTCACACAGACACATAATTTCTCTACCAAATAGCAATGGAATAGAATAGAAATAATTTCACAAAAACAACACAATTTTTCTAGGGAACCCAACAAGGAAAACCCTCGCTTGCTTGAGAATTTTAATGAAGAAAAATAGGCTACATATCTCTTACAAATAACCCTGCTTCAATAGAGAATGCAATCTGATCTCTCAGCGTTGAACTAGGCTTGAAACAACTCTGCAAGAATATTGATCTGCTTCCCAAGGGAAATTCTCCTCCAACAATTCGCACAAGATAAATCCTCTTGCTTATTCCTCTCACAAGCTCTCTTGCTCACAAACTCGTGCTCAAGAATTGATTGATCAATTGTGTGCCTTCAATGTCCTTATAAGCTTTTTTATTAGGCTATTGTTAGTGAGTTTTCTAAATTAAGAGTTGAACCGGAGCTTATCTAGTCAACAAAAGTCAACACACTTAGTTAACTGGATTCTCCTAAAATTTAGGAGGCTAACTCCACTTGTTCACTTAGTTCCCAATTTAACTCACACTAGAAGACAATTAACTTGGTCTTCCACAAACTCGCACTAGTCAAACTGCTTCTTGAACTTGTCCTCATAACTAGAACTCGTGTATGATTAAGAAGATCACAAATTTGACTCCTTGACTTAAAAGTTAAGACACAAATCAAGGAATCCATTCCTTCGCTATTTTCAACAAGTTTGACATTATACCTTTGATTTATTGCACAAGAAGGGTGTTATTCTCTTTATTGACTATCTAGTGTGGGTGTTCGACACTGATCCCAATGGATGATACTCTTTCTAAGATGATCAATACAATGTTGCCTTTGTTGAATAGTTTATACTGTGAAAGAGCAAGAGAATGTCACTGAATGTATACATTCATTCATTTAATCGGTTATTTTGAGAAAACAACTAATCCACTAAATTGGTTAAGGCTCATTGAGAAAGTCCACAACTCAAACTCATAATTTACCCTTGTAGTTTTGAAGTCCATCATAACATTTTTTATGTTTATTGATGTTGGTTTCTACTATTTTAAGTTATTTTGTGTTTATATATATATATATATAGAGAGAGAGAGAAATGAACCTAATGACAAACTTCATCTGAACCTCAAGAAAAAATTCGAATTCAAACCAAACCTAATCATTTTCAAACTCGAACCATGTGACTCACCTCTAGATTTAGATCTCCCACTTGAGAACTTATTTTTATTTCTATCTAGGGAACGTCCTCTTATATATAAGGCATTTGTGTTTTCACCATCCGTGTTTTTTTGCCTCACTTTGTTCGATAACAAGGTTGTGACCACATCATCGAAACTTGAAGTGGTTGCATTACTCCTTGTAGTTACAACTAGACTATTCCACCAGTTTGGTAAAGAGCACAATAAATTGATATACTTATCTTAATCATAAATCTTAATATCAAGAGACAATAATTGAATTACCAAAGTATTGAGGGCATTTATATGCTCTATAATAAAGTCTCCATCATTCATCCTCGAGTTGTACAACTTCTTTAGTAGAAAAAAAAAATTGTTTTCTAAAGACTTATACTGATGCAAAGCCCCAACTTATCCCATAATGCCTTTATTGTACCTTCTCCCAAAACATTCAATAATATTAGGTCTAACATATACAACTAGATTGTACTCTTTGCGTTTCGACTCAACTCCATTCTTCTGTTGACATTCTCATAGGTGCAATACCTAGATCCATAGTGACCATTGATCTTTGTCTATCAAAAGATCTTCCATTTTGAACTTCCACAACTCAAGACTTTGCGCATTAAAAAAATTTATTTCTATTTTTGAACTACTTGCCATTATTTTCCAACACAAGAATCACCACTACAAAGCTCCCACTAAAACCAATTTTATCACAAACCCAAGATAACTGAACCCTTAGCAACAAAGGCATCCCCCTAAAGCCAATAACCACTCTAATACCAATTTTTACACCTTCGCAAAAAAACGATGCACACATAAATTCTTTATAACAGAAAAGTAAACAATGGCAATCACACATAATAATCAAAGATTTACCTTGGGAACCCTTAATTGAGATGTTGATGTTTGTAGCTCAGGCAAGTACTTCTGCACAAGCCTAAGTGTCTAGGCGTGTAGAAGTTGCCACTATCTCCTTAGAACACTTGCTAAACTGTGAGCAAATTGCTATTGTAACTTAGCCTAAGTTAGACTTAGCATATAAGTATTATGTTGGCTTATTGAGCTAAAGTAAACTTAGGAAAAGTAAAGTAATTACTTTAATGATTAAGTTTTAATCTCAACCCTTCATCTCAAGTGAGACAAGATCTAATCTTGGTCGTCAATCATTTTGGAGATTAGGGTTAGGAATTTAACTCAATGTAAAATTATAAAAGCAAGGCTAGGGAAAAAGAGAAGACACTATGCAGCAACACAAAATTGAGAGAGGCTTCCCAGTTAGTGTTGGGTCCGAGGAAGGGGCAGTAAGGAGAACAAGATCAGCCAAGGAGGGTTTGATTAGCTAAATCAAATCCAGTGTTGTATGTAATTCCTCAGTTGGGTCATTTTCCTAGGAAGGGAGCCCACATAAGTTCAAAACTTAATGAAGAACTTTGGTTGGGAAAAAATTGTGTCATTTATGTGATTGAAATTGGTAAATTTGTTTTCACTTAATTTAATTTTGTCAATGCCCTAGCTAGTGCTTTTATTCAATAGACATAAATATGTTTGGAACTAACTGCTAGTTTGCTTGGGGAAGAAAACCTAAAATGGGAAAGCCAACAAAATGTTTAGAGTACCATCCATAACTTTCTTCGTCATATAACTTCATCATTTATCCAAAACTCTAATTCATTGACCCATATAAGATTCCTTGATCAAAATTACATTATAATGGGCCAAAAAACCATTAGCTAAAACCACCCAAAATAAAAAAATAAAATAAAATAAAAAACCCCAAAAATTTATCTCGAGGGCTCCACCCCCACTCCCATATTAGTGTACAATACATGAGGCCAATCATGCAAAGGATATAACACATATAGAACAACTTTAAATTTATTTAAAGGTCGTTGTCCTCTACATCATTTCATGATCTAACAAAACATTAGAGGATTATTTTCTTGTCTCATACCACAGTATAATAATAAGCAAACAAATATCAAAAAGCTATTAATGCTTCTAACACAAATTTACCAAAAATGCAGTCAATACAGACCAGCACAGAGGTATCATTGTGCATATCAATGGAGGTGACAAATAGAAATAGACATACTTAAACAATCATCTTCAATGTTAGGACCTCAAAGTAATAAAATGTTCTCTATTGTGTGATACCAAAAATTTAGGTCGCTTGCTGATTCCAAGAACCATGTTAAGTTTTCCATAATAAATTTATCTAAAATACAAGCCATACAATCTGGTAAATGGATGACAATCAACATATTAATGAGAGTAGCCAAGAACAGAGATGAAAAAATAATAGTCAATTCTTGAACTTCATAAAGAGTACTGCCTAAAACAAAACACTCACTGAATAATCCAAAATAATTATGTTGAAGGCATTTCTTTAGGGGAGCATATCTCTCAAAACCATTCACCATACAAAACTTGTCAGCATTTACTACTTACATGAATGTTGTGCACTGTCATGTGCTGTAATAATTGCGGCACCACATAGGACTAGTAATAACGATACACAACAAGCCTTCTTACATGGCTTGCAAGCACATGGTCGTGGGGATGATGAAGTTGGCGGCCATTGATCTAACTGTGGGCACCCAAGTGAATTTCAATGTTACACCCAGTGTTGCGAACATCGCGATTAAATCACAATTTTTTCATCACTCGGATGACTTAATCGCCCATGTTTTTGGCGATTTTTTTATTTTCAAACAATTGCCAAAAAATCACAATCTGATGCGAAAAAAATCGTGGGTGCTCCGAACAACGCATTTTTAAAGCAATTTTTGGGTTTTTGTTTGTCATTTTTTCCAGACAACGGCCTTGTTTGAGAGCTGAGGAGGAGAGGAAGTCGCCTACAAGGGCAAAGGAGGAGAAAAACAAAAGATTTTAGCATCCCAAGCAAGACAAAGTCGTGTTTGGACCAAATTTCTTCGGCAAAGAGTGGTTTCCAGGTATGGGCACCAAATTTTGCCCTTTTTTTTGTTTTTTTCTTGTTTTTGCTTGGGTTTCTATAATCCATTGATTATCAATGATTTTTGAGTGGATTTGATTGTGTTTTTTTTTTCATTTTTGTTGCATAGAGTGGAGACGGTTCATTTTGGTCAAAAATGCAAAAACTTGATTGTTAAATTTATTAGTTTAATTTCTTCTTGAGCTCTATTTTTTGCATCATTTTTGTTTGGGTTTGAATGTGCATTTTTTCTATTACTGTTGCATTGAGTTGAGGTTTTTTTTATGTCAAAAATTCAATGTGTTCTATGTAAATTTTATTTTTATTTTTTAACTTGCAATTCTTCTTGTGCCCTAGGTTCAATTTCAAACTTCATCTTATATTAAAACTCAAGAGTTCAACCAAGTTACAAACATGCCAAGGAAATTGGACCCTCTGTGGGAATTTGGTGAACCTGATGGAGAGTTTGACAGGTCAAACTTGTCTTGCAAGTTGTATGGGCATCATATGACAGGGGGGTGTATATATTGAAGTATCACCTTGCACAAATCCCTGGACATGAGGTAGGGCCTTGCACTAATACAAATCCGAAATCATCTGAAGAGCCCTTAGATCATTGGAAGAAATAGAGAAAACCAAACAGTCCAAGTCAGCTTTGAAGAGTCAACTAGTAGGGAATAAAGTGTTACGAGGTGAATATAAGAGTGGCACTGGTTCTACTTCAGCATCAATATCTACAACCAACCCTGTAGCTGCCTCATCATATTTTGTTCCTAGAACCACGGATGGTTCACGGAGTGATATTCTTTTCAACGTTGCAAGGAATAATCCATTTTTCCAGCATGTTGTTGATGTTATTGCAATTGTTGGCCCAGGTTACAAAGTCCCTTCTTATGATGACTTTAGAGGTCGCATTCTTCAAGATGAAAAAGTTGACTGCACCAAAAGATTAGGAAAGTTTAGGGCATAATGGACACATAGGGGATGCACTGCAATGTCAGATGGTTGGACCAATCAAAAGGGGAGAAGCCTTATAAACTTCTTGGTTAATTGTCCCAAGGGGACAATGTTTATGAAAACTGTTGATGCATTTGCACATATCAAAGATGCAAAATTATTATGTGATTTGTTGGATGTGTTTGTTTTGGAGGTGGGTCCAGAACATGTTCTCCAAGTCATAACAAACAATGCTGCAAATTATGTTGCTACTGGAAAGATGCTTATGGAGAGGCATCCTACTTTATTTTAGACACCCTGTGCTGCACATTGCATTGATTTGATGTTGGAGGACATAGGAAAAATTCCTTTTGTCAAAGTTATTGTTGACTCATCAAAAAGCATTACAAAATTTATATATAATTATGCATTTGTGTTTCATTTGATGAGAACATTCACCAACAACAAGGAGTTGGTGTGCCCTGCCATTACACGGTTTGCCACCAATTTCATATCTCTTCAACCCTTCTTGAATTCTATGTGGAATGTGAAGAGAATGTTTCTATCAAATTAGTGGCATGCTTTGGCATTTAGCCGCAAACCAGATGGAGAGGCCATATGCAGATTAGTTTCATACCAGGAAAGCTTCTGGGCAGGAGTGCAGGAGGTGTGCAACATTACTAAACCTTTGGTAAAGGTTCTTCGATTAGTTGATGGTGACAAGCCCACAATGAGCTACTTGTATGAAGCCATGGACAGGGCCAAGGAATCCATTCGAACCTACTATGACTATTAGGGAGATGAGGGGTTTCAGAAACAACTCCTCCTATGGGCAGTGATTGATGAACGATGGAACAACATACTCCATTGTCCCATTCATGCTACAGGGATCTACCTGAACCCCGCATTTGCTTACCCCTGTGGGTTCTTATTTGATGTTGAGGTCATGGATGGATTTTTCATCTGTGTTCAAAGGATGGTGCCATCTCCAGCAGAACGTGCAGAAATCTCCAAAGAAATGGAGATATACAGGATGGCAAGTGGCACATTTAGCTTTGAAATAGTTGTGGTTGATAGGAAGACTAAAATGCTAGGTATTTTTTAGTTTGTTTCAAATTTCATTTTTTTCTTATGTTTATCTTATTTGTAATTGTGTTGTAGATGCATAGTGGAGAAGCTATGGTGCCAAAGTACCCCATCTACGAAAGCTTTCCATTTGAATCCTTAGCCAAACATGTAGCTCCTCAGGATGCGAACACAACTGGAGTGTATTTGAAAAAATACACACCAAGTGCAACAGGTTAAACTTGAAACTTAAAATATTCCAAATTTCCAATTAATATTTTGAATTCATTAAATAATATTTTTTTATAATTATTATTTTATGACCTTTGTACGGGTTGGAGTCCCAACGACTTAACGACATGGTCTACGTCTACTAGAATCTTCGATTGTGGGTGAGGCAACTTGAGAGAACACCTGATATGAAGTCCCATTGACTTAATGACATGGTCTACATCTACTACATCTTCGATTGTGGATGAGGCAACTTGAGAGGACACTTGATATGGAGGCCATCTCATTGGATGGGATTGACACCACTGCTGCATGGAGGGTTGAGGCCGAGAGGCCTCTCATGGATTTTGTCGATGATTGGTTAAAGCAGGAGGTCGTGGAGGGGGTAGAGGGGGAGAAGGAGGAGCAACAGGAAGAGGAGGTGACACCACCTACCCAGGCTACCCCTGTCACCAGTAGAGGACGTGGTCTACCTCATATAGCTCCTAATTCTTTAGCTTATAGAGCATAGCAGAGTCTACTGCCAACTCCACCAACATCTACATCTAGAGGGAAAGCTATTGCATTTTCTCGCAAGAGGGGCAGAGGAAATCAGTAGTATTAGTTATCTGGTTCATTTCATTATATATGACATTATGACTCATGATATGAGATACATAACTATATTTTTTGTTGATATTTTGAGGCTAAGTTGGGACTCGGGAGTCAGGACTTACCATTCTGGACATGATTCACTGTTATGTGTGATGTAGCACTAGAAATGATATTACACATCTTATATATTAGTTCTTTTATCATATTTATGTGTCAATGTATTTATTTTATGTTGTAGATGCATTAGATATTAAAAAAATGAATATTTTTGTATTTGCCGATTTTTTCCCGAATTTTTCCCTATTTTCCGATTTTTTCCCCTCGTTGATTTTTTCCCAATTGCGATGTTCGCAACTTAGACTACATGGTGCCAATAATAGCCATACCCAACATGCCTTCTTGCATAGTCTCCAACCATGAAGTCGTGGGTATAATCAATTTGGAAGCCATTGATCTAGCTGTGTGGCTTCCAAGTGGATTGTGATTCTTTTGCAGGTGTGCCAACACCCATGTTAATCAGTGCCATGAAAAAGTACATCCCCTTCATTGCCAAATAATGCGTGGAAGATATGTTAGAGATGACAATGGAGTTCATAAACATTCAACCTATGGACACTATGTCAAGCCACTCATGCTTCTCCAACACATCGTCAACCAGTGATAATTCATACACAAAGATATCAAGCCTAGAAACATAAAATCGGATTAAGATATGGAACCCTGTATCTCTGAGTTTGGGATCATGCAACTAATGGCCATGATATTCTTCTCTACTAATACTAATACTATTTTTTTTTTTATACCTTTACATGGCACCCAAGAAGCCCAATTGTTGGCATTTCCATGAATCTCAATTCCACTGTGTTTTTCTTTTTTGTGTTAGTTACAAAATTCTTGTGTGACTTGCACAACATGAGCATAAAATGAGCACAAGTAAGAATATTTCACAATTATGGCGTGGGAGCGTTGAGTTGATAACAAGAAAAAAGGCAATGGATTTGAGTTTAAAGGCTTGTCGATGGGGTTCAAAGCAATGGCAGAGTTGCGTCAAAGTTAAAACACTATGTAACCAATAACTTCTACAATTACACACAGAATTCATAAAGGATAAAACATTAAAAAAGGTTTTGTACAAGAAAATAAATATTTGCATCAACCTAAGAGTGACCCACCTGATTAAGTTACAAGCTCTTGCCATCTATGGCATATATCTATACTATACCAAGCACTAGAAGTCATAATCATGGACTGCATACCACTATGAATTTATATATTTCTATTGAGTAGCAATAATTTTCTATATTGCTTTGTCATATTTGCAATTGGAAACTCCTCTCCTAACTTCTCATTATTGTAGCCTATGTGTATTGAATAGAATATTATATTTGCATTTATGTGACCCTCTAGGATCAATGGCCTACTCTTGGGATAGGAAAAAATTCTAAAATATGTGCCCTAGACTTTTAATCGTGCATGGGTTTTTTACTCATTCTATGGTGGACCATGTTGATGTTTTGGGTAGCATCGGGAGTATTCTCACGTGTGGAGCAAGTGGGCTAAGTGATGGGGCTTTGCACCCATAGACCCATGGTATTGCACCCTTTGGAAAAGTGTAAGGATGAATGATTCATTCTTGTGGTCAGCAAGAGAGCATCTTGTGGAGAAGAAGGTTGAGTAGGCCTCAGACCCCTTGAGGGTTGAGAAGACCTGTGGAAGGTAGTCGGCAAGAGAGCATCTTGTGAAGGAGAAGGTTGAGTAGGCCTCATAATTGTAGCAGATTGAGAGGACTTGTGGAGGGCTGGGAGAGCCTATGGAGGGTTGAAAGGGCCAAGACGGCCTCAGATCTATGGAGCAAGCCGAGTAGGCCTTAGATATGGAGCAACAAGGGGAGCTAATGTATGAAGATCGAGCAAGAACACAGAGATGTGGAGGAGAACGAGACATTGAGAGAGAGATTTTGTCAAGCAAGAGATTTGCATGAATAATATTGCACGTTTGTGTAAATGAGATACTCAATTCTGCCAAGTCCAAGGAAAGAGCACAAAGCAACAAAGGAGATCCAAGTCACCCAGATCCAAGTAGATCTAGAGCTTGATATGTTGGATTAGATCCAGATTAATTGTTGTATATGTAATTTCCTCGAGGCCCATTATCCCAGTGTAGGAGACCGAGTAGGTCCTGAGAAGAATTTAATGAAGAATTGATGATTGGACAGAACTTGTGTAATGAGTTTAATGAAGAATTGATGATTGGACAAAACTTGTGTAATGAGTTTACTATGCATGTTCTAATTGTTGGTTTTATAAGTTTTGTTGAGCAATATTTGTTTCTAGTTAGATACATCAGTGTGTTTCAGTTCATTAGCTATGTAAAGTTAAAAGGAAGTGATTACCAAATTTGGTAGGTGTGTGTGCGCCTAAGTCTAGTGCCCAAAAATCCAACATGGCATCAAAGCATGGCCTTTGATAAAGGAAATTGGATATGAGATTTGCACAGGTGACAACTCTAAGAGGGAGTTGTAGGAACTGTTGCAGGTAGAAACAATGTTTTGAAAAACCATGCAAAGAGAGTTGGCTAAGTATGGCAAATTGCTTGTATGGGTCGTGAAGGCAAGGAATAGCAAGCCTAGTGAGACATGGAATAGATTGATCACACAAGAAGTTGTGGACAGTTGCAGCCTGGTGAGTTGTAGGGCCATATGGCTTCGCAAGATGCTCACAGGGTTATTTGGTTTTGAGTTGGAGCTCAAGGTGATTCACTATGATAATCAGAGCGTTGAGTGTGTTGTTATTGATGTCAAAGCAAGGTGCGGGTGCAGCAAGTGCAGGATGTAGAGTGAGTGTGGATGTCGTCATTGATGTCCTGGGTATGCAAGTTGCCATGGATGAGATGATGCGTTGGTGAAACCCTAGCACTAGGGTTTGATTTCCCTGGACGATGGACATAACCCGCACTTGTTAAGGATTTTGGAGCAGCAGATCGTAGAGTTTGTCTCGGAGACCCTTGCCACCAGTGGATACTCCTTGTCATGCTGACTTCGTTGATATGTGGAGCATCTTGAGCAGCTTCGCGGCTTGTGGGATATGCCCAGTCGAAGTTAGTAACTCCAATCAATGGTCCAAAACCCCATGATGCTGATGTGACAGCGTTATATTGGTTAAATAATGGGAGGAGGTACGAATTCATTTTATGGTCAAATTAATAATATTGGAGGATGCTCGTGGTTCAACAGAAATAAAATACTGTTGACAAAACGATTTGGGACAAAATCAATTACTAAAACTCCTTGGTCCAAAGTTCACAGTCCTATATCAAAACTCGGAATCAATTATAAATCAAATTTAATTCGACCTTAATGTTTGGCTCTAGAATTATTTGAAATTAAAATTTTGGACTCCCTCCAAAATTGAGTCAGTTGGCCTCAAAAAGAACCTCCTAAAACTATATAAAGATGATTTCGCTTTCCTCTCAGATGCACGAATTTGAACGATGATATATAGCTTGCTCTATTCCTTTGAAACAGTTGGCACTCTGTGGATCCATGGAGATGACAAAAATTGAAAGGTTTTTGTGGGAGTTCATTTAATATTTTTGCTTTGGATTCGCTGGTGTCTTTGGTACCTCTGCAGGTTGATAAAGTTCGAGCATATCTGAAGTAGAAGACTCTTGGCATAATCGTTGGATCTCTGACATTGTTCTCACAACAGATCATTTACCTGCGGCTAAGAGGATTGTGACTCGTTGTGCTTGGCATAGAGTTTCTGGGTCTCATTGGTTTTATTTTTGCAAGATCTAAGTTCTGGGCTAGTTTGTATTTATGATCTCTTCAGAGCAATGAAGGAGCAAATATATTTTGCAGTCAAGGATTCTGTACACAGTACGTTCTGCGGCCTTTTGATCTGGAATGAGTCTGACTATCTCTGCATTTTGTTTTCACTCGGACCTCTACATAATCCCTGGAGACTCAGGACAAGATCACTACTTCTCTAAAAAACTTTAAATTAATTAGCAAGTGTGTGTATTAAATGAGCAAAGTAAATCTCACCAAAATGAAGTAATTAAGGACAATGAGGCAAAAGCAAGATTAACAGATATAGACCAGTGCCTAATGAATAATGCTCAAAACAGATTATATCACTTGCACAAAACTTCAAGTCACTAGATAAGCAGTATTGCAAAAAGGAAGTTAGCAAACTAATCAAGATAACCAGAGATGAGTAGTTAACAGTCTGAGAGCAATTTGCAAGTATTTTTGATATTCACAATATAATATCTTGCAATTATGGGTTGAGCTCACAATTCCAATTACCCATTGATCAAATGCAAGATGACAATTGCAATTGATTCACGAGAGACAACACATATACTTCAAGAAATTAAGTTGCCAATGTGCTTATAACTAAATATGGAATAAATGTTTGAGCACAAAGTTATTAGCTTATGAAAATTATTGATGAAGCAATAATATACTCTCAATGAAACAATGACAATGTTTTAGAACGATATATCATAATGCCAATAGTGTCCTTAAAACATTCTTCACTTAAAAAAAATTGAGATAAGCAAAGATCCTTTAGTAAAACAAAACTTGGAAAATGGTAAATGAGATTGTCAACTTAGATTAACCAGTAATATCCAAATGAAACAGGACCAAGCAGCAATCCTTTAGAGAATACAAATTAAAAGATATTGTCAGGTTGCTTCACTCAAACACATTTATAGCCAAGATTTTTAATGCGAGCAATGTTGAACGACCTGCTATAACAAAACTTCTTCCAATGATGAATCAACGAATCACAACAATACTATATACCTTTAATTCTGTGACTTGTTGAAGATTTTACTTTGTCATATGACAGTTAGAAACTAGTGAATCTTTGGAGAGTATCCAAGCACAACAGAGACTACTAACAACGATTTGAAAATTCAACCATAAACTAGACTTGGATAACAAGAAAAACACAACTATGCAACTCAACTATGAAATGCATTTAGATTTTTGACTATGCAAGCGTGAAAAAGCAATTAGTGAAGAGATCCAAAGGTTATCCTTAACAAAATCTGAACCAAGAAAAAATGTCAATTTTATATCAATCTGCTGTCCAAAAACCAATGACTATCTTACCAAATATGCATCAAAACTTCATTGTACCACTGCCAATCAAGTTGTAGCTGATCTGCTAATATATGTCAGCCAAGAAAATACCAATGCCCAATACCAAATTAGATGCCAAGAATACTTATGCTAGACCATAAGAATGCCACTGTAACTTCAAATCAGAGCACTGTAATAATGGGATCAACAACCTTATGACAAAATTTCACCAAAATGCATGGAACAAAATACCAAAACATCCATGATTCTTATGTGATGATTTTTAGCTGGAAAATTGATATGCTAATACAGAATCTTGAGGGGAAAGCCTTAGTAGTATAAAAGATGAGAAAAAATTTTAATAAATGGAGCAAAACCCCTGCAAAACCACCAAGGTTAACTCTGAAAATAAATGGACCTTTAGGAGGTGCAAAATGTCCATGCAAAACAAAATTTTGACTTTGAAAAACACCTTGGCACCAGTAAATAAAATTCCCAAGGTTAACTTAAAATTTAATTCAGATCTTGAATTTTTTAAGGGCAATTTGCAATGGTTTCAGGACTTGCCTCCCTCAAAATTTGGCAAATGACTACAAAATTTAACTTCGAACTTTAGAAGCTCACTGCACCAAGTGAAAGAAAATAGGCCCTATGTTCAATGCAAATGGGAATTAAGCTTCTCAATGTGGTGTTCTCAGATCTCTGCAAAACAAACCCTCCACAAAAATGAAGTAAAATCCCTATGTTATCACTCCAAAATTTCTTCTAAGTCGTCAAAAAAAGAAATGATAGAGGTAACCACAAACCAATTTTGGAAATCAAGATCTAGCCTTCCTAATCTCAGAGAGGGCTCTCTCTTTTTTATTTAACTTTGTTTTAGTTATTTGATTTTAGGCTAGTTATGATTGTGCTTGGGTTTTTGATTTGAATTTGGGTGGTGGGATCACTTACTTAAATGAAAAAGGGTTGTCTTTTACCATTGGGCTATGGGGTCAAATGTCAGACAAACAGGGCTCGATTAGGCCCTAAAAACAGTGTCTACAAGGCAAGATAGAGGAGTTACTACAGATCTCAAAGGCTTGATAGTGAAATGGTTTCCAATCGGATCCAAGGAGCAATTAAGGGTTCCCTAGGCCGGATTATGAAGAGAAATGCAAGAGGTCAATCGGGATGGGAGAGCAATTAAGGGTTCTCAAATCCGGATATCAGAGGAAAACATATAAATGATTAACTGTGCAAAACAGAGTGTACCTAAACAAATTCTGAGTTAAATTTCCAGTTAATTCATTCAAATTTAGATAACATTTAAGTTTATGAAACACATAAGAAAGTAACAAAATCAGACAAAGAAGATACTTCACTGCAATAGCTCATCTCATGAATCCTATAGTGCAATCTTTTTATTACTTGCTCCAATCTGTTGACTTAAAAATTAGTACAATAACCCTTAGGTTTTGAGATCAAAATAACTCTAAAAATGTATAGTAATCCACCCTCAATACTTCGAATTATGAAGTATTTATACAAAAGAACTTACAAAATATCTCAAACTGTATTGAGAACTAATCTAGGAAAAAGAAATATCTTCATGCAAGAAGATAGAGACAATTATTGAACTGGTGTTTGTTGTCCCTGTTATTTAGGTTCTGCTGGCTTTTAATCTTTGATCTTTTTCCCTTTAAGTTGCTTGGTTGTTTGGTCTTCACGTTGGATGTCATATTTACTTATGATCTTTCATCTGATACACTTTCATCTGCCTCTTTTGTTTAGTCTTTTAACTGTATGCTTTGTCACCTGCTTTCATTTTTACCTTTTACTGTAAATCTTCTTCACTCTTTCATGCTTTTGTGTTTTTAGTAAAAAATGATTTTACTAAAAGACACATGTAGAATACAAAATGTTTCTTGGAGAGTAGTTTGTAAGAATCTTTTGTTGTGCTGGTGAAAATGATTTCATCTCTGTTTTAACATTTACTTGTGTAAATTGTTTCCTTCAGCTTTGTTGCTGTATTAAACTTGATTTTCTCTTTGTACACAAAACTCCTACTCAATGAAGCCTTTGAATATATTTCTTGAGAATCCGAAGCAAACAGGGTTTGTGACTAGTATCAAAACTTGTTTGTCCAATCTCCTAGCCTTCTAATTACCTACAAAATACAACAATTATTAATAAAGCATAGGTCTGCGGGGAAGGCAATGAATGGCTTTATTGAACTGAGATGTTTGTGGACGGAGTTCGGAGCATGTTCGGAAAGTAATCGGTGGTCAAATTCGGTCGCAGAGGCTCAAGGTGGCGCAGGAAGGCTTAGTTAGCTTTCACAGTTTGAATTAGCGAAAATAGTGAAAATGAGCGTCTTCGGCCTTTTAACGGGTAATGGTCACATTTGGCGCGGAATTTATATAAATGAACAGTGGATGGCTTCATTTTATGCGAGGAGGCCGTTTCAGCCTTCAAGGGCCATCGCACCACTTTTTGCAGTCGGGCGGTATTTCCTTGAGAGCACGCGAGTTCACCTAGAGCTGCCACGTAACCGAAAGGAGCCCGAGCAAAACCATGAATCTCAAGTGCTCTCGCGCTGGTAAAACTAGGAAAGAGAATCAGCGCAATACAGATGCGTGCCGTCAAATTTGGGGGTGCAAGATCTAACGGTTGTCGCGCGGTGGAAATGCACAGAGGGAATAAGGGCAGAGATCTGCGAGGCCTAGGGTTAATTACAATTGATTTGTAATTATTTAATGAATAAAGCGGGGATTAAATATAATGAGCGGGTTTATGGAGTGGAACCAGGATATATATCAATATAGTTTAATATATGGGGGTTTTATTTTAATACGGCATATATGTATAAGGGGAATGGTAAACGGTTTTTATCGCACCACTTTTGGCTGCTGGGCAATATTTCTCAAACGGACGCAATGTACATGAGCGACTGATGTGTGGCAGAACAAAACCGCCCATCTTGCACGCTTCTGAGGTGTTAAGGGTCGGACAACGAGGGGCACGAAAACCGTCAGATCTGGAAGTGGGTGATCGGAGGGCTATCGCGCGGAAGAGTTGCGAGGGCTGAATGGAGGAGTGGGGTCAGGTTTAATTAAAATGAAATGTAATTAATTGAAGAGTAATCACAGGATTTAACATATTGTGATGGGTTAATAAAATGCGGAAGGGGGAAACAAAACTTAGAATAAAGGGGTTTTATGGGTTTTTTAGGTGAAATATGGTATGGCGGAGTTAATTAAGTAATGCAGAAGGGGAATTTAAACTTAGGACAAAGAGGGTTTTATGGGTTTTTTTAAGATAAAATAGGGAAATTAATAAGGGGAGAATGATTTTTTCAAACGGGAATGGGTTTCACACTAGGGAAGAGGGGTTTTGGGTTGGGAAATGACCTTTGAAAGGTACTTTGCTAGGGAAATGTGTGAAACCAAGGGGTAAGGGTCAAAATGAAGGGAAAAGGGTATATTCTTAAGAAATGATGGGATGATGGAGAAATTAGCAAGTATGTAATGGGGGGTGAAATGAAATGAGGGGAAGTTAATTAAATCAGCTTGTGAACATCTTTTCACTTTCATAATTGCTTTTGCACACCGAAACATAGGATTAAGCATGATAAATGTGTTTATGCTTTAACAACCTTGTATTTCTGCAACCTTTCTTTTACCTACCATTTACTTATCCTAACATTTTTTCTTCACTTTATTGGGTGCATTTAAGCTAGCAGACCCTTTTTTTCCATTTTCTTTTGAAAAGTACACTATCTAATTCTAACCTTATATCTTCCAATGGCTCAAATTAAGCTTATGAGCATATTTTTATTTCTCTACCTAACTACTGATCAACAACAGAAAATCTAGTCAGAAAAATTTATCATTGAAACCCTTTGGAAGTTATTCGAATTAATGCACAAGGTGGCCTCAAAATGCCTGCGTCCCTCTTAGAACTAGCCACTAGGTAGATAAATTGCAAAATTTCTCAACACTAGTACCCTGCAAACAAAAAGGATTTTCGTACGCTCCACAAAAAGAATTATGGAATCACAAATTTTTATAAATGGATGGGATAAAAAAGAAATAAATTAAAATTTAAAGTTATTTACAAAACAATTTATTTACATACATATAAATAAAAAGCTCTAAGAAGCATATAATTTCATTAATACCCCTTCTTCTTTTTTCTTTTCTTTTTTTAAAATGTATTTTATAAAATAAATATTTACAAAACAAAATAAAGAAAGAAAAATATAAATTATTTACAATTAAATTACTAGTTTTTTACAAATCTAATCTATGGGTATGAGGACACCTTTGCCCATAGATCAGAGAGAGTAGCTCTGGAAATAGCAAATAGATCATTTAACGCTCAATAAGTTAAAAAAATGGAGATAAATAATTTAGATGAGGTACTAGCCCAAAAACACCTAAACAATATATACAATGATGAAATTAAAAACCCAGAAAAAATACACGTCAGAAAAATACAATATTTACAAACTGAAGGCTCTAAGTAGCCAGATCTATCATTATGTTGCGCAAAAATTAAAATTTTTAAAATTTTGAATGGAGGTACTAGCTTGAAACCCTCATGCATCACAAAACAAAATCTTATGATAAGCTAAAAGCCAATTTAGCAGGGCTCTTCAGAAAACACAGATCGGGAGTTGGCCAGTCCAACTAAAAACTTCCCCTAATGCCCAAGGATCTAAATCAAGATTTCCCTACAAAACTCGATCCAACCATTCAAAATAGAGCGAGAAAATAATAATAAAACTTAGACAAATAGAGATACCTGCTATTACGTTCACAATTTAGACTATTATTCAAACCCCAGCAAACTGAACAAGATACCTGTGCTCATATCACTCTTTAGAAGCTATCATCAATGGCTTTAGAAAAAATTATGCATGAAATAAAACATCTTACAGCATTTCCATGAAGAGTAAGACCAACAGAAATTAATCCCAAAGTCTCTTTATTATCCAAAAAAAAATTACACAAAAGCTTCTTGCTAAGCACACGACTCATAAATCGGATAGATCAACTGACAAATGACTTCCTATTTAAAGATAAATCCTCCAACGGCTAGTTCAAGTGAACCTCATCAAAGCAATCTCCACCGTTAATGAAGATTAAAATTTCTTTTAATCTCATCCGTCAAAATATTTAAATTTTGAGGAAATTCGAGATTTTTATTTAAATGCATTTTAATTAATTCAAAAAATTTGGGTTAATTTCCCCAAAAATTTGACTTTGACTTAACCCCAGGGATCAAAGGTTTAAAATTTATCAAAATAATTAATTTACCTTAGTCCCTGGACCTCTTAAAATTTATTTTTTTTAGGATTGACGAATTTTGCCTTCGGAGAATTTAAATTTATCTAAGACCTAAACTTAATTAAATTTTTAGCATAGGTTTTTAATTAATTTTTTGCCATAAAATTTAAATAATTAACCTATGAGGGGATAAATTATTTTTCCAACCCTCAAGGCATTTTACATCATGATTTTCATATTTTTTACATCATAAGGGGGAAAACCTCTGAAACCGGATTCGTTCAAACAAGTCGATGTGTCCCAAATCCAGCGAATCAGACACGATTCGTGCCAATTCATGTCCGGAAATCGGGACACGTCGTGTCCGATTGGGACACGATCGAATCTGGATCGTGTCCCAATCAGACACATCTTCATGTCCGGAAAAAAGGGACCCACGCATCCATAAAAATGCAAAAATCGTTGTTCTTTTCATCATTTTCACTCATCTCTTTTGCAATAGGTGGTTGTGGGTTTGTTGTGAGGAGTTTGGAGCAAGGAACAAAGGGTGGGAGCATTTTCAAGGAGATTCAAGCAACAGATAAGTGCATTTCCTCTATATCTTTTGCATTTGTATTACAACAATTTGCATATGCATTTCTTTTACAAATTTGTGCATTTTTTGTTTTTTTTTTTACAGTATTCATGGCTCAATCAAGGGCAGCAGGTAAGGGGAAAAGGAAGGGGAAGAATGCTCCCATTGGAGATGCCCCCCATCCCCCAATTTCATCAGAGTTTGCTGCAAGTATTCCCTCTATTGCAAGTAATATTGAGGGAAGACTTCCTCCTAAAGGTAACATTGAAAAATATCCCTTGTGGAAATATGTCACAAGAGAGGAAAAGCCAAGCAACAAGGTGAAGGGAAGAGGCAATGTGAATTAGAGATGCAACTTTTGCCACAATACTTTCACAAGCACATATTTCCGTGTGAAAAGCCATCTGTTGGCTTTACCAGGTTGTGAATTTGGAGCTTGTACGAAAATTCCTTTACGCAAGAGGAAAGAAATGGAAAGAGAGTTCAATGTTGGTATGGCAAATGTGGCTGCAACATTAAAAAAAAAAAAATCAAGAATAATGACCCCCTTCCATTTTTTAAGAAAGGCGGCAACAAATTCCCATTTGAGAGTTCTAGTGGGAGACAAGCAGCAAAAAGAAAGGCAATTTCACTTGGTCCAATGGACAAGATTTTTCAGAAGGAGAAATAGGAAGAGCTTGATCTCACCATTGCCTTTTTTCTATCAAAACTTCATATCCTTTAATGTTGCACGCTCACCTCTATTTATTGAGATGTGCCGAGCTCTAACTCAAGGGGCTCCATCATGGTATGTGCCTCCTGGTTTAGAAAAGCTTAGAACCACATTGTTGACAAAGGCAAAAAAAGAAGTGCAAAAATGTTTGAGCCTATTCAAGCATCATGGCCAACATCTGGAGTTAGCATTGTTTCTAATGGATGGACATATCCAGCACGGCACCCACTCATCAACTTCATGGTGTCTTCCTTTAATGGTCCAGTTTTCTTGAAAGCAGTGGATACACTTGGAGAATACAAGGATACACAATATATGGGTGAATTGTTTATTAAAGTTATTGAAGATGTAGGTGTTGATTCTTGTGTGCAAATCATTACAGATAATGCACCTGTTTGCAAGGTTGTTGGCATGATTATGGAAGCTAAATATCCACAAGTGTTTTGAACACCTTGCATTGTCTATCATTGAACTTAGCACTGAAATCCATTGCTTCTGATGTGCTTTGGATTGGTAACATTATTGAGGATGCACAACATATCTGTAACTTTGTACAAAATCATACAAACGCCCTCACTATCTACAAGGAGTACAACAGTCTATCATTGTTGAAGATTGTGGATACATGGTTTGCCTCTTCATTCATCATGTTGGAGAAGGGAGGTCAAGACCGCTCTTGGGGCCATGGTTATTTCAAAGTTTTGGTCTTTTTGGAGAAAGGCAGATCAAGTAGCCTCTAAAAGAGTGAAGGACACAGTGCTAGATGATGCTTGGTGGGAGAGGGTAGATCTACTTATTCAGATCATGGACCCTATCATTTCTTTGCTTCGATTTGTAGATACAAACCAACCCATCCTAGGAGAGGTTTATAAGGGATGGGATTCCATGATTGAGTCTGTGAGGAGCCTTATTTTACAAAGTGAGTGTCTTGAGTATGAGACATCACCAAAGACCTTCTGTGGTATTAAACAGGATATTCTTGTTAGCAGATGGGACAAGAATTGCACACCTTTACATTGTTTGGCTCACTCATTGAACCCAAAATACTACAGCCATGAGTGGCTGAATGGTGGACCTTCCCGCAGATTCTCTCCTCACATGGATGGTGAAATCTCACATGGGAGGAAAGATGCACTCAGGGGGATTTTTCAAGATAGAGCATTGCTTGATGAGGTGGAGGATGCCTTTGCAGAGTTTTCCACTGGCACTGGTCGATTTGCAAGATATGATGTGAATAGAGACAAGGGGGCTAAGAAGCCCTATTCTTGGTGGGCAAATCATGGGACAACAAGCCCTCCTCTACAACAGTTAGCCATGAAGCTCCTCTCACAGGTGACTTCATCCTCTTGTTGCGAGAGGAATTGGAGCACATATGGGAATTTGTATAGTGTTAAGAAGAGCAGGCTTGAGCAGTCCAGGGCAGAGACAATGGTGTATGTGCACACCAATTCATCTTATTTACAAGCAGAGGGAAGAGTGGTTGAAGGGAAAGACAAAGATGTGGGATGTCTTTCCTGATGATATGGGTCTGGACAGCAGCGTTGAGTTGGCATTGGCCAACATGAATCTCAATGATTCAGTGCTAAAGCCTGTTAGATTTGATGATGGTGTTACTATAGAGTGGTCATCTTCTACACCAGGAGAAGCAGAGATGACTTCCGATACAGGGGAGGAGGATGTAGCAGAGGAGAGCAGTGGTGACCATGATGATGAGGACAGTGATGCTGATTTTGATGATGACTACGAGGATTGATGATTCATGAGTCATGAGCTACCTACTGCCTTGAGGCTTGTATACTTGTAGTTGTTTTGTATTTTCTATTTCTATTTGCCATTGGCGCTACACTATCTATGTAACACATTTTGATTTTGATGTCTTAATGAGAAAACTACAGCTGTCAGTGTCTTTATCTTACTACCTTGTCTTTCTCCTATTGGATCATTGATGAATTGAATATGTATTATGATTTATCATTTATTAATTTAGAATTTATGATTCATTGATTTATCATTTATGTGATGTGTCACAAATTACAATTGTATTTGAATTTTGTATGTACTATGCATGCTATAATGTTACTTACTTTGTAAACAGTTAAACTTACATCTAGATGAAGATCTATGTTTGAAATCAATGAATTTGTATCATGAATGAGAATTTGTCTAAGAAATATCTAATTTTTAATATATATATATATATATAACGTATCAACGTGTTTGAATCCAACGCTTGAATCCCTGTATCCAACGAATCCTGAATCCACATGTCAGGGTACTTAGGGGAAAACCCATTTGTAATAGACCCTGACAGACCACCCATTTCTGCGACACAAATGTAATCCAGAAGACCAAGCAATTTGTAATAAAATAACCTAACCAAATAGTTAGGATTATTCCCAAATCACTTTTACATAGACTCGATCTAGAACACTAGGACTCGCTTAAGATCCTAGCGACAAAATCCATTCTAGCTTTGGGGTAAGACTGGAGGAAAAAACTCTGTCAATTATTCGAAAATGAATCAGTGAGACAAAAAACCTCCTAGAATGGAGATCGTCACTAGAAAAGTAGGTTTACAGAGGTTGTTACATACATGACATGGGTCTGCTGAGATTATTTACATTATACACATGCAGAATGAGTTTACATAACATATTGGAAGTCAGGTTGATGATGACAGCTAGATGGCACAAACACATCGATTAAGCGCTATCCCTTTTGCGAAAAAGGGGGTGTACTACTATGGATCGTTGACACATAATGGTTAACACATCCCATAGTAGTCGCTAGTAAAACCAAAGATCTAATAGTAGTGTACCTGGCAGTGGGAGCAAAGGTTTCTTCATAAATTCATAATTTATTCCTTCCTTTTGAGAGAAACCCCTTGCAACAAATCTAGCTTTGTATTTTTCTATGCTTCCATAAACGGCATGTTTGATTTTGTAAATCCATTTGGAAGTGAAAACAAATTTGTCACTAGGTCTAGGAACGATTTCCCAAACCCCATTCTTCATGATGGATTGATATTCTTCTTGCATTGCTTTCTTCCACTCTTCTTGATGAGCGTTCTTCAAAGGTAGTTGGTTATGCTTTGATTAACTTCATCATGTATGCTACATATCCTGAGTATCTTTTCGGTCTTTTGCTTTCTCTGAAAGATCCTTTAGTTGCTCCATGTCCTTTGACATCTTCACATGTAAATTTTAACAAATTTGGCCTCTTTGTTTCGAGGATGATTATAGGTTGAATAGGCTCACTTGGTCCTTCTTCTTGGTTTGTAGGTGTCATGTCATGTTGCTCTTCTTCTTCAAATAGGGGAACATCTTCTTCATCGGATTCAATTGGTATATCCTTGGATCTTTTGTAGGCATGGTTTTCATCAAATATAACATCCCTACTAACTTCGATTTGTCTTCCTTCTTTGACGTAGATTCTATCAGCCTTTGATGAAAGGCTATAACCAACGAAGATACCTTTTATACATGTAGAGTCTAACTTTCGCTTGTCTTTTGGAACATGAATGTATGCAAGACATCCAAAGATTCAGAGATGGTCTACACAAGGCTTCTTCCCTGTGAATGCTTCTTCCAGTGTCATGTTATCACGGATTCTATGAGGGCTTCTATTTTGTATGTATGTTGCTATCATGGCTACTTCTCCCCATAGAAATTTTGGTAGGTCTTGATCAAATATCATTGTCCTTATGCATTCTTCAATGATTCTATTCTTCCTTTCTGCTACTCCATTATGTTCGGGGTTGTAGGGAAAAATGAGCTCCCTCTTAATACATGTTTCTTTGCAATATGCTATAAGTTCTCTTGAAGTGTATTCACCTCCATTGTCGGGTCTCAAAGTCTTTTTCTTTCTTTCAATTAAGGTCTCAACTTTGGATCTAAATTCCTTGAACTTTTCAAATACTTCGTCCTCTGCCTTGAGAAGATAGATCCATGTCTATCTAGTGTGATCAGCAATGAAGGTCACATAGTAAAGATGGCCTTCAATAGATTTATTAGACATGGGCCCACTAACATCAGAATGAATGACGTCTAATATCTCCTTAGACCTTGTGTCACTGCTTGTAAAAGGTTTCCTAGTGTTCTTTCCCAAAGCACATCCCTTGCATTCTCCTTCATGGTCTTCCTTGATGTTGGGGATGCCCTTTACCATTTGACTTAGAGATGGTATTATCTTGTAATGAATGCACCCATATCTTCTATGCCAAAGTTCAATAGGATTAATCTCCATGTGAACAAGGACTTGAGAAGATGATGTTATAATTTATAACTATATATAGTCTTCTTTCACGAATCCCAATAACCCTTTCCTTTTCATAACTTGAATCTTTCCCCAAACCAAAACTTTACCATCTACAAAAGTAACCCTATCTCCTTTATCTTCTAAACAAGAAATGGAAAGTAAATTCTTTTCCAAAATTGGGACATAGAGAATGTCGTTGAGGTGTAGCTTTGCTCCACTTTCTAGCTTCAATGATGTAGATCCAAGGCCCTCGACTGCATAGTTGTTGTCTCCAAGCTCCACTACATGTGATGATGATTCTCTTAATAGAGTATGAAGTTGTCCACTTCCTCCCCTCATATGTCTTGAGGCTCCATTAACAATGATCCATGCATTGTCATCATCAAGTGTACCTGTAAGTGCAGCCAATAATCCTGCACTCTTGATTCTTCTAGATGTTGAGAAATCTGGGGCATTACTATTAGATGATTTCTCTTCTTTAGTGACTGCTTGTGAATGCTTTTTACATGATTAGGCTAGGATTTTCTTTACGTTAGATTCTTAGTGTTCTTCTTCATCAAACAATAACCAATGCAAGAACATAAATAGACAAGAGACACAGTGTGTAGGCTATGAGCCACTCCATGATCAAGACACAAGTCCTCTTCTGCTTTTGTCTTCTAGATTCCTCTTCCACTGTTGAGACTACATCACTAGAGACCTTCGCTATGATAACAATGAGAGAGCTCCGAAATCCATCACTGTAATATCATTAAGGACCTTATCATTGTACTGTAATCATGTCTAAATTGCAGCATCATTGAGACTGTGACTTGAGCTAGGTTAGCATTGGATCCTTCTTACTGTGGCAATACTGAGGATTCCTTTTCTAAACCAAACTTGATCCAAAACACAGTCTTCTTATGAACAGTGAACTCTCCTCAACACCAAGACAATGTCACTACATTCCCCTTGTCTTCTGCACTAAGGCACTGTCCTTGTCTTCTAAAATTACATTGAGAGGCCACCGAAATTCTAACTGTAGTTTCTCCTTCTTATTCGTTGTTACTGTGATCTTTAGATAAGAGGGATCTGAATTCCCTTAAAAAACTGTAGTACGCATCCTTGTAGCCTTCACCGAAACAAGAGGTAACCCGAGCCTCTTTTCCCTCTTTTGAAATTCAGAGATATCCGAAGTCTGTTTTCTATATTTATGCGAGGAGCCTAGCCTCCTTTATATAGTCATTCGACCATATATTAAGCCGACTTGATCATCCGAATAGGTGTGACATTTGGGTGAGCCAACATAAGTTATTTTCTTCATATTGCAGGGCGACATCAAGTCAAGAGGATCGTGCTTGTCTTTTGGAGGGCTTTCTAGACACTAGATTGACTCGTATACATTTTAAATACACTCAAGAAGAGCTTTTCATATATGACATTAATTCTTTGACCTTAATGACAAATCCTAAGGCTCTCAATGGGAGCCATCTAAAATAAAATCACTTGCTCATGAAACCCATGAAGCAAGGACTACAAAAATAATTTTATTACATCATTTACAAAATTCACAATTACATGTCATTATGAAGACTGAACCTAGTTAAACTTTTCCACACTCCCTCTTAACTAGGGAAGTATTCATAATGGTACCTGGTCATTCTCAATCTGAAGTATTTCTCATAAGAAGAATTCGGATTTGTAACTCATTTGTATAGCATCATATCAACCAACATTGTTATATAGCAAGGCCTTGACTAACAGCTCTATCTCTCCACAAGATCAAAGCACAATGTTAGCGAGACTAATGATTTATAGACATACTCATCATTGTCTCTCTAGGAACATACCCCACCCGGGTTCACTCAGGAAATGCTCCATAAGGGTTATTCTTTTCTTGGACTCCCTAGTCCCACAAAGAATATCGGTCTTCCATGACTACTCTTACTGTTGGATGCCCTATCTCATCCTCAAAGAGCATCAGATGCCAAATGATTACACAATCCTCCATTATGTCTTCCCAGGTGAAGAACAGAATGACATGTCTATCTCTCCTTTTCAAACCAAAGGTTTTATTCCATTAAAGGAATGTACTCATTCCTATCACAAAGGAATGTACCTAAGCTTCCTGCTTAGGAATTTTCCAAGTTTCTTCCGAGTAAGAAACTTCTTCTTAGACTCCCTCTTGACCAGGGACCTATTGCAACTCCTTATGTGGAGATCCTGAAACAACCCGCTGCTTGAAGAGCTCCTTCCTTCGATGTCATAAATTTCTTTTTCGTCAAGGAGTCTTCATCTTTGGGAACTTCTATATAGGGCACAGATCATCCATCACTTTATTCATGAGTTAGTCATGTCTTCAACTCATTAGAAAGTGATCCATTAGATTTTCCATCTGGATTTGCTTCATGTCATTCTGCTTTTATGCCATATTTTTTGGAGGGACATTACATCCTTCTATATGTTCTGCTTAGAAGTCATTCAGAGATCTTCCCTTTGACAGTGCTTCATAAGCCCAACCAAATATTAGTTCAAAAATAATCAATGAAAACTTCAAATCAAAATTACCTTTGTAATGATCTTTCACCATGACATATTCCTGCAAGTATCAGCATCCTGCATGCAAATTAACACATCTCCCACAAATATTCTTTGTCAAGGGTCTCTATCTTTTTCCGACTTCCATCGGAGTCTTCACATCTTTCCAGGAGATATTCTAGTCACATTGTCTTGGACTTCGGATGTTGAATGCCTTCTACCATCGTTGCATATTATCACAATCTCTTCCTATCTTTTCTTACACACTACATTCCCAGGAGCTTCCAATCAGAGTTCCTTGATTGTAGTCAGCTTCCTCACAATTCATATGAGAACATATTATGTGGATTTCATCTATTGTGACTAATACCTTCCTGCATCCTTTTAGAGGAGGAGATCCTTTTACCTTGATCATGCTTCTCAAGATAGAAGTAAGATCCATGTTACCTGCAAACGTACGACAAGACATTATAATATTAAATACAAGCATACATACCTCATTTACCTTTAGGTCATCTAGGCTTCTTTCAGCAACTTCCTTGATTGACAAGATCTTCAAACCCTTGATCTGCTTCATCTCTCATGTCATCATACCATCATCCCACGAACTCCACAAATTTTAGTTTTTGAAGAAACACTTGCTTCCTCTCTAGATCGGTGAATCCTCCAATGAGGATTCCATCTCGCATATCCTTATTCAGCAGATGTTTCACTTTTAACTGATGTATGATGAGACTTGTCCTGGATGACTTTTCTGTTCATCTTTCAATGAGGTCACTAAGAGAAATATCCTTCAAAGTTGACTATCAAACATCCTTCATGTTTCCTATGATGATGTCACGAGCATTTGTTTCTAATGCTTCCGTGATGCCACGATGCATCTTATTATTCATTATAGCTATATCCTATAACATAACATTTAGAAGCTATGTCAAGCCCCTTTGAGAGGGAGACTATCTTGGACCAAGAGATCTCTTACTTCCTCTTTTCTTGGACTTCTTCTTGTTAGCTTCCTCCACTTCTTCGATGATATGGGCTTCTTTTCTTTCTTTTGATATTGTCCCGTTAGGACAATCTTTCCTGTAAAGTCCTTAGTCTTTACTTCCATAGCATTGAATCTCAGTTATGCTGTTCTTTCTTTCCTGAGGACCAGAATTTTCCAAACTTCCTCGTCTTCCAGCAAATGTTTGATTCCTTAACCTTCAACACCTTTTCCCTCAACTTGTCTTCTTCTATCTTGCATTGAAATCACAAGTTTGTTGAATGAGGTAACTTTCTTATCCCCATGGATATCTGTTACCTTGATCATCAGTTAGTGCATTTTAGATCAATGGTGATTATCTTCTTATCATCTCTCCCAGATCTCATAGATGAGATCTTATGAAGATATCCCTTCATTCTTTGATACCTTCAATTTTGTGTAGATCAGATCTAAGCCATGTGACTTGCATCTTCAGAGAATGTTCTTACGAGCTTATCATATCTCTTTGATTTCCCCAATATTGCTATATGAGGGAACCTTTCATAAGAATCCCTTTCCATAAATTTAGAGGAGACCTTTTTTCATTGATGTGTTCTATGACTTCACTTTCTTCGAGGACTATGTCTATCCTCCTTTTCCATGCAAGGTATTTCGATGACCCAACCAGCTTATAGATATCCTTGCATACACGAAGTCATTTTACCAAATTTATTTAAAGAATGAAAGATACTTACTTGACAAGTGAAGATGAAATCTTCATCTTCATCATTTTGATGATGGTTAAAGAAGATGTATTAGTCTAAGTTGCACTGAAACGGATACGGGAACGAATACGGGCACGGGGTTTGAAACGGATACGGCAAATTTTCAAAAAATCTGAATATGATATGGCAAGAAACGGCACATAATGTATATATATATATATATATATATATAAAAATAAAAATTTCATATTACCATTCATATTTCAGAATCTAGATTATCATCTATGATCTATCATGATTCATCATCATCAATTCAACATATGCCATAAACATTCAACATTGTCATCATCAATAACGATTATTATAACATTCATGATTCAAGTTTCAACTTATCATCAAGTTTTTGTTCAAATTTCAAACATCAAGTTATCAACATGAAAAGTTACACGGACACCATCATTACCAAAATTAATAATGTATACTAATTACTACATACTACACAGTACAAAGTACAAAATGAACTATGACTGGCAGTCTACTATCATTACTCATAAATTCATAATTCATATGGTTGTTCAAAAATTTAAAAGTTAAAAGTTAAAACACCATCATAAATTACATTTACATATCATCAAATATGATGCATGCCACTATAATGTTCCACTTCCACATCCTCTCTAGAAGTGGCACTGGGAACATTGCTGCCATGTCCACTTGAAGATCCACCTATTGGTGACTCTGAATCAAACAAATTCATATGAGACATGGCATTCAATGTCATATCCAAGTCAGGCGACTCTGGTTCCACGTCCCATAATTTGGAGGGCCC
Organism: Pinus taeda; assembly: GCA_000404065.3. Lineage (NCBI taxonomy): Eukaryota > Viridiplantae > Streptophyta > Pinopsida > Pinales > Pinaceae > Pinus > Pinus taeda. Next base: position 39,617 of record APFE031315738.1, on the reverse strand, counting down.
AAATTTGTATTCATCTCTCTTGTGTGACAGAAGGCGAAGGTTTGAATGAACATACACTAGTTCCTCAGCTTGTAAGAGCCCAATCTGTTTCGCCTCATTGAATGGATGAAGCCCTATGTACTCCAGTTCTTTTCTGCTGAAGAGGAACTAGCAACCTGTGACAAGATCTTGATGGCCAATTTTTGGATATGTGGAAGTGTCCCACCATAGAAGTTCCACTACTCAATTGGACTTAATCTGCTCTTGTCCCACATACATTCAATATCACAACCCCAACCCTCTGATCCCCCAAAATGAGAAAACTATGCACGAATCCAAAGCCCAATTTCAGGATCTACAAAAAGCTTTCTAAAAGCATTTTTAAATCCTTCTGCGACTTCTGGGTCTTTGTTTAGTGCGCTTCTTTCTGGATCACATAGCAACTCTGCAGCATAATATTTTGGATTCATTGCATAGGCTAAAAGGTGCAATGGGGTGGTCATCTTATTCCACCTTTTGGTCAATATATCTTTTACTTCTCTGTAAAAGAATTCAACTAGGTCATTCTCCTAGGCATTTATAACCAACCTTATCTTCTCTATCATGGAATCAATGCCCTCATACACCTCTCCCAGATTAGGCATATTTATGTCAAACATACGGAGCAAATCCACAATTGGCTTAGTAAATGCCAAGAGGTACTCCACCCTATCCCACCATTCATCATCAACAACCAACCGTTTCATTGTTTGTGCTCTATCAGATTGGGATTGCCTCCATTGATTCCAAAGAGAACTGCATACCATTGATTGTAATGCATCTTTCACCTGCATGAGCCTTGTTAAAACTATGATGTGAGAAGCAAATCGAGTCTCGACAACCTGCAAGTGTCAAATTGCCAATGTTTCAAATTTCAACAAACTAAAAATCATAATTTGATTGAATAACCTATTATGATTCATGAATCATGACATTTGAGAATCTACTTTAGATATTTGAATTTAGAGTCAGAAATTAGAATTTATGAAATATTTAATAAACTTTAAAGTATAGGTACCTTAAGGAGCTCCAACTTAGCAAATTCCCTGTAGATGCCTTGGGACATGTGGTGGTTTGTGATAAAGACTTCAATTTCTTTTGCCTCTTCAAAAATAACTCGAATCCACTCAATTTGCTTCCGCATCTTGCTCAACATGAGGTTCAATGAATGTACAACACAAGGGGTCCAAAAGATGTGTTGATATTTGCCTTCAATAATTAGGCCTACTACTCTACACACCATTGCATTGTCAGTTATTACCTAGACAACATTTTCAGGGCCCGCCAATTCAATTACTTCAATCAAGATGTTAGCAATGAATTGAGAATCTTTCATCTGCCCCTCACAATCCACTGCCTTCAAAAACATTACCCCACGTGGGCTCTCAGCAATCACATTGATCAAAGGCTTATTTCTTTGATCTTCCCATCCATCAGAAATGATGGACACCCCTGAAATGAGCCTTGAATCACGAATGGGGGCTAATTTAGCCTCCAAATCTAACTTTTGTGCACTCAACAATGTGGTGTGTATCTTCTCATATCCAAGGCTCTTGTACCCTCTTGGGGCTTCATTCAAACTTTTTACCATCTTTGCCCATTAAGGAGATCGCACAAGGTTAAAGGGAAGGCCATTTGCATAAATGCATTGGGCTACAACTGCATCTGCTATCTTTCGAGCATCATTATTAAAACTCTTCTCAAGTGGTCCCAAATTTGACTGCTTTGAATCTACAATTCCATGAGAATGAAGTGGAGGCTTTGATGAAGATGCTCCCAAACTTGTTGGATGTTTTAAATGGGAGGCAGGATTTGCCTCATTTGCTTTAGCATCTGCCTCGTGTTGTTCTCTCTGATATTTTGCAATTTTTACCTTGCTTAAACCATTTCCATCTGCCCCATTCTCTTTAGGTGGGCCACTGCATATTCGAACCCCATTGTCTTTTAACGCAAGCAAATGTGCTTTGACCCGTGTGTATGATCCCTTATACTCCTTTTTACACTCACTGCAAACCCATGCCAATGATCCACCTCCTTGGATATTCCCAACAATAGATACATATTTCCAAAGTGGTGACTTTAGATCAACTTTAGGCCCAAGGGTTGATTCAATTTCCTGTGCCACTTCCTCTACCTCATGAATCGCTGAACTTGAAGTTGCCATGAATGATAATGTTGATGCTGTAAATGAAACTGAAAAAGAAAATTGACAAATATCATTATATCATATATTTATTTCAAAAGTTCAAAAGTTAAAACTTAAAACAAGTTACAATTTAGATGGAGACAAAATAGCATCAATGAAGATCTCATGCAATAAGTAAAATTTTAAAAATAAAATTCTGTCATTATATGAATTATTAATGTGTCTTCTGATAGAGTATAGGGTTGAACTGAAGAGGTTGTTGAGGACTTTACAGAAATATCGAGTTCGGATCTATGTAAAAATTGGGGAAAATTTCTGAAAATTGTTGAAATACCCAATTTCAGAGCAGGCTAAGGGGAATAATTCTGATTGCTCATATTTTGGAGAAGTACTTCAGAATTTTGTACCACTGAGAAGAAAGAGTGTGGAGTCCACTAAGAGAGTCAAAAGAGAAAACCATAAAAGATATAATCACTTAGATGTGTGTTATAATTTTTTGATAAGATGCTTTGTTTACATGGTATTTTATGCCGAAAAGGGGCTGTTGAAGCAGACACTTCAAGCATGATTAAAATTGTGTGTTTTCAACCAAAAATGCCCCAAAGCTTGAGGTTGATTATGATCATTATTTCTTCACTAGTGGTATTAAACTTAATGATTGCCAGCTTATAACTTAATTGCTCTTGGTAATACAGCATGGTTGCATGCATACCACTAATTTTTGTGTGTTGTGTTTTGCAAAAATCGATGCTAGCCCTTAATGTGCTCACTGCTCAAGCCTAAATTTGTTGTCACTATTTTCATTGCCAAATACTGATAATTAAGAATTTATGTTCCGACTAAAAGTATGTCGTTAAACTTATCAGAACCCAAAAGCATCATTACTCACCAACATATTCAGCTCAGAAACCATATACTTTAAATAAACAAAAAAAAACAATGAGCTGAGAAAATGTGAATGGGTGGTTGAAGTTCAAATCATTGTCATAGTGAACGTGTTTTATAAACTCCTTGAGCATCAAATGTTAATCAACCAATCCTAAATTTTCATGCACAAGCACTTAGCAAACACTACATCCCTATATCGAGAGTCAATACTACATACCTCGTGGCCCTCAAGTCTCAACTCGACCTTTGATTCTTCGACCATACAGCTCTCGAGTCTCAAGTTTCAACTCGGCTCTCAACTCTCTGCAACCAAACTAAACAGTTTTGTCGGCGGCCAGATTGGTTACTAAACAGTTCTGGAAACTATGACGTGTCTCGACGGCGGCTTCCAAGTTCCACGATTTTCTTCACGGTAACCGAGTTATGAACTTATGGCAGCAGCAAGTAAAGCATAGGTTTAGTAATGCGTAGGTTTAGTAAGTTAGTAAAGCGTAGGTTTAGTAATGTGTGCAGCGTAGTTTGTAAGTTAGGTTTGCGTAGTAAAAAAAATCGGTTAGCTGTTCCTGGCGGGCATACCTCAAAAACATTTTTTTTATTAATACATTTAAACTTTTTACAAATACGTTTCATATTTTCATAAAACGTTTTCAATTTTTTAAAACGGCAAGTTTTTTCTACAAAAACGTCGTCTGGAAAAAAACGTCCCGTATCCAAACATAAAAACGGCACAAAAACGTTTTTCCAGCATTTTTCCGGCATTTCGTTCCCGGATCCGGATCTGAAATGGGAAAACGCCATTTTGGGGGTTAGGGTAGCCATTTCCAGCAACTTAGGTATTAGTGCTCCCCTTTAGATGATCTTCTTCCAAATGAAAAAGCCTTTCTTCAATAAAGTAGACAACGCATTTTGATCTAACTCCTTTTGATGATGGTGATTGATGAGGATTTCTTTGCTTCTTCCTTGGATGATCTTCTTCAAGGGCAAGGATCGCATCCTTGCTTCAATGAGAGGGAACTTGCCTCATTGCTTTGAAGATGATGATAATGCCTTCTTGCTTTTAAGATACTTCAACTACTTTGGTAGTGAATGAGTGCAGATCATAAGTGCTTCTAGGGTTTCGAATTTCTCCAAGATGATGTGATCTTCATCTTTAAAGTTCTTTGAGCTACCTTGCTTTGTAGATAACTTGATGAGGGATTCTGTGGTCTTTTGATGATGATTAGAGGATCCAAAACTTTTGTTGTTGTAGACTGCTTCTTCGATCTAGGGTTTTATCCTCAATGTAGATCTTGATCTTTTGCTTTGATAACCTTCAACTTGCTTTGATGCCTTTCTTGAAACTCGATCCTTGAATGTCTCTTTGATTAGATGCACTTCCTTTGACTTCAACACCTTAGCTCTAATACCATGTTGAGAAATCTAGGGCATTAGTATTAGATGACTTCTCTTCTTTGGTGACTGCTTGTGAATTTTTTTACATGATTAGGTTAGGATCTTTACGTTAGATTCTTAGTGCTCTTCTTCATCAAACAGTAACCAATGCAAGAACATAAATAGACAAGAGACACAGCATGTAGGCTATGAGCCAAGACCAAAACCTCTCACTCTTTGAGAGGAAAATCCGCACAAATTCTTCTTATAGAGATTCCAATTGACGAATACCAAGACCAAGACCTATTAGCCACTCCATGATCAAGACACAAGTCCTCTTATGCTTTTGTCTTCTAGATTCCTCTTACACTACTAAGACTACATCACTAGAGACCTTCGTTGTGATAGCAATGAGAGAGCTCTAAAATCCATCACTGTAATATCATTAAAGACCTTATCATTGTACTGTAATCCTGTTTGAATTGCAACATCATTGAGACTGTGACTTGAGCGAGGTTAGCACTGGATCCTTCTTACTATGGCAGTACCGAGGATTCTTTTTCTAAACAAAACTTGATCTGAAACACAATCTTCTTATGAATAGTGGACTTTCCTCAACACCGAGATAGTATCACTGCATTCCCCTTGTCTTCCGCACTAGGCCACTGTCCTTGTCTTCTGAAATTACAGTGAGAGGCCACCAAAATTCTAATTGTAGTTTCTCCTTCTTATTTGTTGTTACTATGATCTCTAGATAAGATGGATCTGAATTCCCTTACAGAACGGCAGTACGCATCCTTGTAGCCTTCACTGAAACAGAGGTAACCCGATTCTCTTTTCCCTCTTCCGAAATTCAGAGATATCCGAAGTCTGTTTTATGTATTTATGCAAGGAGCCTAGCCTCCTTTATATAGTGATTCGACCATATATTAAGCCAACTTGATCATCCGAATAGATGTGACATTTGGGTGAGCTAACATAAGTTATTTTCTTCATATTGCAAGCCAACATCAAGTCAAGAGGACTGTGCTTGTCTTTTGGAGGGCTTTCTAGACACTAGATTGACTCATATACATTTTACATACGCTCAAGAAGAGATTTTCATATATGACATTAATTTTTTTGACCTTAATGACAAATCCTAAGGCTCTCAATGGGAGCCATCTAAAATAAAATCACTTGCTCATGAAACCCATGAAGCAAGGCTTATAAAAATAATTTTATTACATCACTTACAAAAGTCACAATTACATGTCATTATGAAGATTGAACCTAGTTACACTTTTCAACACTAGATAGATTGTAGATGATCCTTCCAACCCAACTTCCTACAATTTTCATTATATTGAGTCCCATCTTCAAATAACTTGCCATTGAGGGAGTGACCTTTTCTTCCAAGTTTGCTTTTCCTTCCTTCAATTGATAGCTAACAAACTGATCTTCAAGCAGTCCTCCTTTCACCTTAGCTCTGTACCATGTTGAGAAATCAATGCTTATAGGAATTGGGGTTTGATTCCTCCTTCTTGATAATAACTTGTGATTTAAATTGGCTTATTTTACTTCAATGTTAGATTATCTTTCATCAAGCAATTACCAAATTAAATGTATACGAAGACCACAAGAACAAGAGACACAAGATGTAGGCACTCAGCGAGGGCAAAACCCCTCCAAGGGGAAAACCCAATCCAACTCTTCCATTAGCAGATTCAAATCAAGAGGAGACAATCCAAAACCCTTTAGACCTAGACAAAGACCTCCTTCAATCACCAAGTCAACCCTTCCTTCCAGTAGATGATCCCTGCCAAAGTCTCCAAGTGTCAGCTTCTAAGTTGCAGCTTCAATCCAGAATTTCAGCCCCCAGCTTTAGAATTTAGAACCTGCAGTAGATTTCGAAATTTCGGCCCCAGCTTCAGTGCAGTAACTTTGCACGTGTGAGATAGAGATGCTCAAAAACTTGGTTCTTGTCTTCCACAACTTCCTCCTTCTTTCTCCTCAACTTCGCTCTTCTTTTTTGCCTCTTTCTCTTGGAGATCAAACTTGTTGAGAGTGTGCTTCAAATGAGTCGAGCTACCTCTCTACATATACTCTTTTTACTGGGTTGAATAGCCCTAATCCAACAGGGCCGACTTGGTGTGGAGGTGACAAATGATACTTTTGACTCGAAAGTAAATCTTTTTACATGATGCAAAAGGCCAAGAAGGGTCTAATAAAAATGAAAATGACTCTATTGACTCATGACGAAGACTTTGACCTAGAAAATAAAGAGGAGCATGAAACCCATGCTTCAAAATAATTTTTCTTTTACAATAAATTTATTTTCATCAAATACAATTATGAAGACCGACACTAGTTACATTCTTCAACAGGGTTTCCATCTACAAGTCATTTATGTGTATTATTCATATTTTCTTGTGAGATAATGTGCTATTTAAAAGAAAAAAGAAAAAAAATTAAATTTATATTTTTTTAATTTTATATATGCTACCTTTCCCCATGCGTACCTATTTTGAAGGGGTCACATTTCCAGACGTTTCAATTTCAGAAACTTGTACATGTTTCTATATTTTCTGCAACTTAGAGCAATACCCTATTCCCTCTATTCTTCTCTGCTGGTCTCTTCCAAGCTCTCTTAGCCAAACTGAAAATGCAAACGTGAGCATGAAATTAGGATTTAAAGGTATACAGGGGGCAGCACTTAATTGATATAAGGTTTCGATTGGGTCCAACTTACTAAGGTTTTAATATTAATAAATAAATAAATCATAATAAAATCGGTGCCGACGTACCCAAAATAATTGGAGTATATGTCTAAATTTCCAAGGGAAAGCAGAGGTACGAGAAGGTGTTGCAGGGTAGAGGTACGTTTCCTGTACATGGGTGTGGGGATAGGTGCAGATAGGAAGAATCCAACCCCTGTGCTACTTAAGATATAACTTTATGGATGAATAGCTGGATATCTAATTTTTTTTCAATACTTTCTAGCTACTGCTCTGTCAAAATTCAGTGTAAGTATCACCTCTTATTCCACAGGTTTCTGAGCAAAACAACAGAAGTTTCTGCAAATACTGCCGGTGCTTTGCATTTCTTAGAATGATATTAAGTTTTACATCAATTTGTCGAAGAATAGAATAAATTGCAGATAATTTTGCCTCGGAACCAACTTCGAGGAAGTTCGCTCATCAGACTTGCCACAAAATAAGAAACACAAATTTTGATAGTGAACTTACAAATAATATTGCGTTAATAGAAAAAAGTGCTGTAAAATGCTAAAACATAAATTTGACTTCCTATTCAGACAGTCTATTGAACATTCTGTTATTAGCTTTCCTAATTTATCAATGTTTTATGTTGTCTTCTATTTTATTTTCACATGGTTATAGCGAACTTCTGGACTTTAGATAGTTGTAGAGAAATTTCTAGATTTTAAACCTTAATACAGTTAAAATCGAGAAATATCGCTACAATTATCTTATATTTTCATCACGATGCCAAAGTTGAAAATGTAGACCCCAGGTCTTGGAGCTAAACTTGCAAAATTAAACTAGATAAACCTTCATTATTCAGGGAATCGCAATTCGCAAACAGCTTCTGGGTGACTAAACTTTCGCTAAAACAGAAAGCACCCTAACACAAAGACCCACCATCCCTTGTTTTGTTCTTTTTCCTTGAGGGTTTGACCACAATCTCAGCAACCCAAATGCATAGACAATCCCGAAGAGATTGAAAGCCAACGACGACTTTGAATCGGATAATTCAGAGCGAAAAATCCAAATTCCCGTAAAATTTCGAAGTATTAGTGCATAAAGGAAGCTAAAGTACCACTAGCAAGCTCGAATCCTCCAGCTGAGCCGAGCAGCGTGCTGTTGCGTCTGTGAATTCGCGTACAAAACCTCAACCCCCGGTAGTAGGGTTCAACAAGATTATGTGCCAAATTTTATGAAATTTTATGTTTTTACTCGAAATGGTGAGGGAAATGCACATATGGCCTGCGGACTTAGACTATGGCCGTCCAATTGGATTGATCGAGGCGTTCTTTATCGCGCGCCGGAAAGATGCCGAGATCGGTAATCCGCCTTTTATTGTTTAATACAATACCATATACCCCGAAAGCCATTACCACTGTGTTCCGGGTTATGTTGTTTTGTTTCTTAATCATGGTGAATTGGTTCAAGTAACTTCGGAGAGATCCAATATCAAACTTAGGGTTAAAGATTTCTCCTATGATATTTGAAATCGGGTGGAGCAATAACATTTCATTGGGCTAATTATTTCATCTCATTTTGCTAATCACTCCACTTTACCATTAAAAAAAAATGAAATTTATGTTTTTTTTTAATATACCACAATGTGAAAACATGTAGGGTAGGAGGAAATAAAGCTATTTCAAAAGTTACAAGATAAGTATATACAGGGGTTATTAATTATTATTATTTTTTAATTTTAAGGTCAAGGTCAAAATTGACACCAAATTGGTGTATGAGACCCCCTTATTTGTGGGATAAGGGACCCACCTCTGAGCATCGATTTTACTGCTAAATCTACGAAGGCATACATACTCTATCCTCCTCTAATTTTGAACCTGTGACCTCTTAGGAGGAAACACATACTCTTAACCATTAAGCTCACTCAAGTTGTAGATGAATGTTACTAACTTTTTAACATTATAAAGCATTTTTCATTATGCAATTTATGGTTGGGACATTTTTTCTAATTAAGCTATTAGATATGTCTTTACAACCATTAGAGTTGTCTCAACCATTATTGTCTTCACGTTGACTTCTTTACTGCCTTATTTCTACAAATCCATTGATTGTGGTCTAGTGCTTATCTTTTGTCATAATTGTGATCTTTCGTTGTGTGTATACGCTAAGGAATGATACTAGTACAGTAGATCCTCCAAGCCCTACTAAAAAATAGATATGCACAAAGAAGGAAATGCATCGATGAAAGCTTGGAGATGATTGAGTCATAAACACCTTAATTGAATTACATGGACACCTAATTAATATGGAGACACATGGAGTTTTTTACATTGTTAGGATCATTTCTTATTAGTATTTAACTCGCTTTTGAATTTCTTCTATTGCTCACTTGGTAATCAACCCTCCTCCAGTAAGGTGAGAATTATCCACCATGCACTAAGCCACTGATCGGCTGAGTGCATGATACTACTATCAAATGATGGAATGTGCATGGTCATACAGTGGCATTGGCTTTTCGATATTCCACTAGCTTCAGCTCTAGCATTTTCAAAGCAAAGTTGCATTGTCCATCACATCTTTTTTTCTATTACATAGCATACCAACATCATACAATATAGATGGATTTTTGTGATCTATCCTGGATCCTACAGTCATACTGCATTAATGAGCCAACTCATGCCACCACCTACCAAAACTAGGTTTGTCTTGATTGTGCATTCAACAATATTGAAACTTGTTTCACCTAATATTCAAGCAATCAGTGCCACTATCTAGCACTCATCAAAATTTGTGTGTAAACAAAATATGCCCTCCAACTTTTGAAGCATTTCCATCACGACCTCAAATGTAGTTGTAGCAATCTCGAGCACACACAGAATCCAATAAGTGTCCTAATTCTCCAACCAAGCATTACAATGATCAATTACTTAAATTACGATTGAATACTTCTTATCCCATGCGGTTTTGAAATGATCATCCCATTTCCAATGATAAAGGCACACTAGTAATGTTTATTGCACAACATTGAATATGCTTTCCACATAGTTACCTTCAACCCTAAGTAGTGGGAAAATGCTAATATTATTTACCAAACAATTGCTTATGTGCTAAGAAAGGATTTTGAACAATTGTTGATCATAGCACTCAAGCCATGTTGATGAATCATGTTGATTCCCTACACCAAAAGCAAGATTGACATTGTTATGTTTAAAATTTGAGAACCTACAAATAATCTTGAGAATACAACATTATTTTGCAACTCAATCTAGAGCTTCCTAATACATACAAGTAATGGGTCAAAAAATTAGGAGTAAGATCTAATACCTCAAGGAGTTACATATGCATGAGCCCTATATACACAACATTCTCTTCACTTACAGCAAAATAAGTGAAAACAGAAGGTCGTAGAAAAAACATGTGTTGCCTCAAACAAAAATACCAATTAAAGAAATGCAAGATATTGATTTGAAACCACATATTTAACACAAAAGAAGTGGAAGATAAACACAATATGTAGATCATTGATTTATTAGTCGTCCAATACAAATAGAAAGCAATCACTATTGGTTTTACAATGTTATACTATGGCACAAAAGCATATTTACCTAAAATACCTAAATTCCTAAATATTAATAATAAAATATCAAAACCTTAGGTTGTACGCGTTCAAGAATGGTTTTTACAGCAATGATTTCTAATCAGTAACAAACTTCTTGTAGGGTCTTGAATCTTAATATTTTTCCAATTCTTGAGAAGTTGCTCCCAAAAAAGTATGAAACTATAAAAAATAGACAACATTTTGCTTTTGAATGTCAATGTGTGCACGTATGTGACTAAAGGCATATCTCATAATAAATTCTCTTGGGTTTGATATTTGTAGCACTTATAATATTGTTGAACATGGTAGTCTTGATAAATGTGTCAAAGCTTGTGGAAGTGCCTTTTTTGGAGGATTAGAGTGCACAATTGTCTCAAGATACATGCCATCCCTTGGAAAAACATCTGCAAATTACCAACTTAGTTGATATGTGCAAGAATTTATGTAGTCTTATTTGTGTATCAATTTATCTATCTGCATAGACCTTATAATGTGTATTTGTGTATTTGAATTTGTTTATTTATATTATTTTGTTTTATATTTATTTAAATTAACAAATTTTTAATTTAATGTTGTTCAAGCATATGCTCTTCTCCAAGGATTGATTCAGCTTGTTAAATTGCGAATACAAGACATGATTAATATTGGAGAATCTCTAATTATAACCTCTCATTTAGTTGATGGGTCCCTTCCCCCTGATATGAAGTGTTATACGCAATCTACAACTACGAATAGAATTGTCTTCCCTAGGCCTCGTGGACTGACCTAGAACAACAAAAAGAAAAGGGAACAATGTCTTCCTTAAAGTAATTGAATGATGGGATGAGACCTACCTGGAATATGTTGCGGGCTTAGCTCCTTCCTCAGCTTGATGCTCCAATCCTAGCTCTGATCACTATAATTAGAACTTGTATAATCAAACAAGACAAGCCAAAGATCTACGACATCTATGTAGCATAATCCAATTACTTTATTCAATAGATCAACATGGTATTGAAATACATGAAACCATAACATGATATATATGAAAACAATCTACTCTTTGTATTAATAGAAACTAAGAGAGTTGCAACCAAAAATAGGAGTTGATCTTGTAGAAGGGATCCCCAAGTTGACTTGCCCTTTACTTGCCACAAAGTATGCCTCTATGTCACCCTAATGCATGGAATAATGACTCTCAAAGCAACTGCATGAGGGTAGAATCAGTCTCCAAAATCCAACCTCTTTCTCATGGATGGTTGTAAATATATAGATGAGGGAGGTAATTCATGAATTCTTATCCATTTACCAATCTAGGCTTGAGATCCAAAAGTGATGGGAGGATGAGCTCAAGGGATATGATGGCGATTTCTCCAAGGTGGAATCATGTAGGATTTGAATGTTTATCCATGGTAAATGGTTGAAACAACCTCAAGAAGCTTATGGAAGAGGAAGCTTCAGGATTCTTTTTATTTTGCATGAATTTCTAGAATCAACGCACCCCCAAGAGTGAGCAACATGTTGGTGATCAACGCAGGTGTAGAGAGGGTCAACCTGTTGGTCAACATTGGTCCCTAAAGGGATAGGGTGTGCTGGGCCTTAAAAGCTTGGAAACTCAGCAGTCAAGAGAAGAAACTCAGGGATTCAGCAGATTCATGATTAGGGCTTTTTGTAAGGATGATGCCAATATGTGAAAGGATGTGAATTGGTCCTGTTTGAAGGCCTATTGACCAGATGCGACAAAATGGCCTATAACAGATTTCTCCCTAAAGCGCAAAGTCAGAAATGAAAACTAACGACTGAAGTACTTTACCATATGACAAGTCAAGATCAAGAACAATTGGTCGAGAGGATCATTTGTTACAATGCATATACATCATGATATCTTTGCTGAGGGAGGCACACCCATGCTCAGTACATAAGCTAACATTACATGTACAATGACCAAAAGACATGTTCATAGATGACTGATGACAGACCCGTGAGTGGATGACTGTATGTATGATCATAGCCATCATATATTGTGATCTTGTATTAATCCTAAAATCGTAGCCCAGATGGATGAAATTAGATCTAGAGTCTTCTATATTGTTCACACGACCAACCTATGTACAAGTCTAACCATGTGAATTAATGAGTTGAAGTCGAACGTGGTAGACACCATCTGATTACCGGCCAATGATGTAAGTCGTTAACAGACGCTAGAGAAACCAATGATGATATTAATGGTTCTCAAGGTACTCTAGTACAATCTGTATGGTGTGAATGAATGAGTTGAAGTCGAACACCACACATAATATTTGGTCAAAGGCCAATGATGTAAATCTGTTGTCGAGAGTGAAGAAACTTGCCATTGATGTATGCAAGCACCAAGGTACCAAAGGGGTGTTTCGAAGTCAACTTCCTAGATAATGAGTTGATGTCGATAGGAAGCGACTCGTCACAGGAGACATTTGATCTATCCCCCATCAACGACACGAAACAGGTATCATGATTTGAGATAGAATGATCAGAATGATGTTGATACTGAACTGGATCAGGAATGCTAGACATGTAATGAAGGCTTAAGAGTATTTTAGCAAATATAGACTAAATGACTTCTCTTGAACACAACTGTGACACTAAAATGGAGTTGGCATCATTAACCCAAAACCCAAACAAAGGCTTTGAAAAGATACGATAAACCAAAAGACAAGTAGATTTCCCAACCCAACAGCCACAGAGATGAAGTGGAAGAGTGTCATGTTCAAGAATGGCTCACTGCCATTAACAAGTGGAGTATCCTGTTTTACCAATTTCCCCAACCATTACTAGTTAGTACCTATTTATTTTTGACAAGCTTGAGGAGGATAACATATGCTTGCTTTGTAAGTTCATCCTTTAGATGAATCCTTCTGATAATATTTAACGAACACAGAGAAGGAGTGGTTTGGTCTTGTCATGATCGACGAGTCCAGCAAAGGTGAAAATTGATATCTTTTTCATGTTTAGAGAGTTTGAAAAAGAGGCGAAAAAGAAAAATCCAAAGTTTCCTTTTCGTAGATAGTCTCTTGAGTCCGAAAAGGAAAAAAACAATACTCAAGAGAACCTCTTAGCCATGTTCAACTAAGGTATTCCTTTTTCGGAAGTAGTCTATCTCAGTTCGGAAAAGGGTTAATTTTATACTCAGTAGACATCTTTTCATTTACTATAACGAGTTTGAAAAGACAAGTGCTCGACAATCTTTTCATATTTTGGGAGTCTGAAAAGAGCTTAAACAGGGTTCCTTCTCGAGGAACGAGTGGTATAAAGGCTAGCAATTGGTTCTGGTCATGATGGAACTGCTCAAAACACATATAGGTCAAGAGGCTAGCTAATAAGACCACTCATTGCAATGGTTCCTTAGGAAAGGGTAAAACAACCAAGTGAAAGCATATGATCGGCCAAACAGATGGTGATGATGGAATGAGAAAACCAAGGCTCATATGGCAAAAACAGGCTGATAAAAATGGCAATCACAAGAGGTAGGTTGAGAATGGTTTCATTTTTTACAAAAGCTTGAAACATGAGAAAAAACTATGCTTGAGAGTGGTTTCATTTTTACACAAACTTGAAATAGAGAAAAATTATGCTTGAAATAAATTTGCATGCCCCTAGCATAATGACTCAATTCGAGGTACATGTCCCCCAAGCTTCATTTCATTCACCTAAGTAGACTACTAGTTACTAATAAGTGGATAGAATTAAGGTTCTTTTACGAGATCAAGTGAAAGACTCGACTGGAATTTACGAGATCTGGAAGGGGATTTGCTTCAATTTTTAATGAACTTGACAAAAGAAAAGAACTATGCTCATGACACCTTATTTCATTTTTTATTGAGCTCGACACAAGAAAAGGACCTTGTTTCATTTTTTAATGAGCTTGACACAAGAAAAGGAACTCTGCTCCGAAGGACCTTGATTCATTTTTTAATGAGCTTGACACAAGGCAAGGAAGTCTGCTCTAAGGACCTTGTTTCATTTTTTAATGAGCTTGACGCAAGAAAAGGAACTCTGCTCCGAAGAACCTTGATTCATTTTTTAATGAGCTTGACACAAGACAAGGAACTCTGCTCCAAAATCAGATCACGGCCTCCAAGAGACCATGGCTTCCAAGAGGTTCTCATTAGATGGAAGAAAGATGCTCTAGAAGGGATACATATCAAAGGATCCAATGGAAATATCGGGCTCCAATGCTTGCAGTAAATGATTCACCATATCACCTATTGGATCTAGGTCGAAAGAAGTTGATTAGACACTAAAAGGCCCATCTTCATCAGTAGGTACGTGAATGGGACAGGTTGCCACATAATTAACCTATGGCGGGGAAGATACCACTTGCATATTCAGAACGCTCAGGGAAGTAGGATGATTGGTAGTCAAATCAGGACCAACAAATCAAATTTTATCGATAGTCACAATCCTTCCATCATACAGGAAGCACATCACTCGAAAGAGTGTGGATGCAACAACATTCATAGCATAAACATAGTCTTGCCATAGGAGAAAATTGAAGTCCAAAGGGTCTATGACAACCGTAACATCAATACATATAATTTTCCTCACTAGGTAACAAGAAACCGAGGAAGGATCCCTAAGGGTTGACTAGTTCTTTTGTTAAAATCTAAGAGATTCAGAGCAGTGGACACAAGTTGTGGGGAACCCAAAGCTTGCTAGGCAGTGGAGGATAGAATACTAACAGAAGCTCCCTCATCTATAACAATGTGATGGATATTATTATCATAAGCCTTTACATGATCTTAAAAGGCATGTAAGAAGGGAGATGAGGTTCTGTCAATCGACTCCAATCAAAGGCAATGGCATGTTTTCTTGGAGGGGCTTTCGTGGGAAAGGGAGAAATGTCCCCTTGTTCGGTAGAATCATGAGAAATAAGAAGAACCTAAGCGGTATGATCCTCACTCTCTATGGGAAAAGTACGATCGGCAAAAGGTGAAATCGGGTCAACCATTTTCTCAACCAATGATTGGTCGGGAATGGACTCGTGGGATTCACGTTAAGAGAGAGTGTGATTTGCAGGATTCAAAATTTGATCAATCACTTCATCAACTAGTGGAGGATTAGGGGAAAGCTTTCGATAATTAGTTGGAAGTCGTGGCTGAGAATTTGTAAGGTTTTCCAACACTTTTGAGGCTTCATCCATATAAGGACAAAGGTGAATAGGATGATTCCCTTCACACAACTTACAAGGAAATTTCCCCCGATCGGGGTGAAAATGGCGGCGACGAGGGTGATTAGTGTGATGGCAGGGAGGGGCTATGATAAGCCACCTTGCACACGAAGAATATTGCAAGTGGACAGGACGGTCGACAGACCGGGCATAATTGTTAAGAGTAGCGGAGATGGAGCAATGAAGGCCAGAGGTGGTGCAAGAGGTGGTGCTCCAGTGATGGGACATGGGTTAGTTGGCATAGAAGTAAGCCGAGGAGGAGTGGGTGATTATGGCAAATGCAGGCGATAAAGGGAGGTGGTGTAGCAGAACAGGGAAGGGCGACAAGATAAAGGAATTGGATACGGGATGAGGCATAAGGATAGGAATGCAGTTAATGCCCTTGGTGAGAGCGCGGACAAGAGTAAGGATTTGGAAACCAAAGCAAGAAATAAAGCAGGGAGGAGACAACAGAAGGTTCGACCTCCCATCCCTGGAAAAACCAATTGTAAGGCAACAGAGAGAAAAATGAGGAAGGAAGTGACTAATAAGAGCAGGGGAGGAAGCGCTACGGGGAAGGAAGGAAATATGGTCGACTCCTGGGAAACAATGGAACAGAATCAGTTGGGCATGGAGGGGAAAAAAGGAGAGGAGACGTATAACCCAGAACAGGGCTGTCAAGTGCAGACGAGGAGAAGCGGAATGGGGAAAGGGAGGCCTCCTGAGGACAGGCAACCGGAAGAGGCAAGGACTCGAGAGAAGAAAGCCAGAGGGCGAGGAGAGGAAGGCTGCTTTGGAGCCCCCTCAGGCATAACTGGTCAAGGAAGCAAGGTAAAGGAGGGCAATAAAGCTGGCGCAGGACGGGGAAGGGGCCGTAGAGGCAGAGGGAGAGGACGTCAGGCTGGAAACTAGGATCGGAGCTCCCCTCCACCGGTAGGAAAAAGACGTGGCAGGAAGACGCTTAAGCATCAAGTATAGTATGCGGAGAGGGCGTATAGCGAAGAAACAAATGCAAATATTCAGAAGATAATCCAGCAGCTGGAGGAAGAGGCCACACAGGAGCAGTCAGAGCCTGAAATGGAAGACTGGGAGTATCTGTTGCTGGACCCAGGAAACACCAGAGGACGCATGTCCCTGTACAAGCAGGCTCTCCATGTGTATTGGGTAATGAAGAGGCTGCTGGCAAAAGCTATGGAACAAGTTGCTATGGAGATGGCAGAATTGGCCCAGGGCATCCCAAATTTGAAAAAAGAGATGAAGAACGTTCAGATAACCCTTCTTATGCAGGATAGCAAGCTTGATGAGATTCAGCAACAGATAAAGAAGCTCATTCCTGGAGCAAAGGAAGAAGACAACCAGCCGGGGGCCATGGCAGACTGATATTTCGAGTTATGTATAAAGTTTTCTTAGTTAGGATGTTGAGAGCTTGCTCTCCTTTTGTTATATTTTTTAATGCAGATAGGAAACAGTAATAGTCTCTTTGAATGTTTAGTATATTTAGCCTGGACAAACAGACTCAGTATTTTTTGTTTCTGGATGGCATTTAAAAACTTAAGGTGGCCAATAGACCCGGTTTCCCTTCGGGGCGGGTTGAGGCCATTGTATGCATGTATAGGGTCTAACTCGAATTAATATGAATGGTACCACGTTAGCTTACAAGAAAAAACTTACAAGGAAATTTGATTTTACCCTTTTTCCCATGGACCTTACTATCACTAGGTGATGGTTTATCACTAGCATGATCTCCAAAGGCTGATGAAAAAGGCTAATGTGAGCCTGTAGACCAAACTTCCAATATCTTGGGAATACCAAGACAGACTTTAAGAAGGTGGTCACCCTTACATAACTTGTAAGGGAATTTAACTTTTTGCGGTTGATTGGAATATTTTTCCATACTAGTTGCATCAGTAGCAATGGTTGTTTGGTTGCCCCCCTGCTTATTTTGTTTCTTCTTAATCTTCATTTTCTTCTTCTTCTTATCCACCTGGTTACTAACTTTGAGGTTTTCACTAGACGAAGAATAAGAAGACCGAATACGCAAAGAAGGCAAAGGGTCAATTTAGGATCATCTTGTTCAACAGGAGGACTACTTGGTTGAGATGCAGTTTGGACATGCGGAACCATAGTGGAAGAAAATAACTAAACTAGAAAAACAATGGTAAATATGGGAAGGGGCAACATTTCCATATAAGGAGTACCAATATTTCCAAAAGGAGGAAAAGGACCAAGATTCCCATCAGAGGGGTTTCCTTGACTGGTGAACTCGAGAATTGTTGCCATTAATCTCAACCTAAGATCTACTAAGGATTTGTTCCATGGGGAGGATGTTGTTTCACAGCCAATTAATTGATTTTAGAAATTAAAGCCACAAAATAAAACAAAAAGGGGTAACTAGGCAAAAGGGTTTACCAAGCAACTGTGAACTGCAATATACACCTTGGAGAACCAAGAACTTAACATATGGGCAACCAATCTCCCTGAATGTTGTGTTCCTTGTATCACAGTATACAAGGCGGCTTACTCAGTTACCTATGGCGAGGATAACAACCTATGGTGGACTTCTAAAATATATACTCTACAACACATGGAAGTACAATATGTGTTAGTGTTGTCTAATGTGTAACCGTTCGATGAGAGCATTCCCATATACTTTTCATGTGTGGACCACCATTCAATATACCCAAAGGTATGTGGAAAACAATCTGATACACTTACTTACGTGGAATGGGATTTCACCCCCGGGATGCAACGTTGGTAACCAATGATAACTCCTATTTTTATAGACCTCGGAACACATCTCTAACCTAGACCTCTAGATGTTTGTGTTAATGTGACAAATGCTCCTTAGATTGATTCAAAACATTTTAAAGTTTATCTTTGAATTATGTTTCAATTTCAAGGCTCAAAACTTGATGTCACCTAAACACAC
This sequence comes from Pinus taeda, assembly GCA_000404065.3. Classification (NCBI taxonomy): domain Eukaryota; kingdom Viridiplantae; phylum Streptophyta; class Pinopsida; order Pinales; family Pinaceae; genus Pinus; species Pinus taeda. Next base: position 20,801 of record APFE031315738.1, on the reverse strand, counting down.
CTATGATGCAACTAATATGACAAAAATAACTCTTTTCATTTCCCTTTTAACAATGAAAGGCCTAACTAAGAAGCGGAAGAAGAAATCAATAAACAAGCAACAAACAAGTGATGCAAGCATTGATCTCCTCACTATTCCAATCAAAATCAAAGCCATTTATGCGATGCAAAGATATTTTTCTTTTCTTTCTTTTAATGTTTCAAATATGCAAAGAAACATATGGATGCAACTTTATCTCTGATGAAAAGAAACCACACAGAATATAATTGTAATGTAAAAGTGTCTTTTCAAATTCAACAATAAATCTATGCATACAACCTAAATTGTCAAGAAGAAAGAAAGAATGAAACAAAATCTTATAAAAAAGGTGATGTCACTCAGAGGTAATTAACACTCATACACAATTTTGCCCTCCCCTCACCCCCTCCCCGTGATTGAGGAGGATTTTTTTTGCAAAAACGAAAGCAAAAACATGCAATTTCACACTAGGGAATTCCAATTTCACACCCTAGATGCAATGCATGATGAATAAGAATTTTCTTTTTGATTCCACTTAATTTTAAGATGAAAACTAAGATATTTGCTTAATCACTGATAAAAGGCACTATTCAGAATGATGACTGAAACACCAATTCATTCACGTAATCAAATAATCAAGCAATTAGTTTGTTAATGACCTATTGATAAGAACAAAGAAAAAACTTAACAAATCCTTATCAAAGGCACTCAAAACAAAAATCACACTATATGGAGGCTTCCGAGAGACACTAAGGGACACAAGGAACAGCAACTGGAAGAGGTCAGACAGAGAGAAAACTAAAACAAGGCAAATATTGGCATGAAACAGGGATCAACGCAGGTGCATAAGGGGCACCAGTGCTTTGAAATGTAGGTACAAAGAGGGTTGGGGTGCATTGCAACATGGGTACAAGGAAGGCTAGGGTGCACTACAACGCATTGTCTCCAAACCAGAGGATGTGTTGATCAAGGAATCTGAAGTTCTGACGCAAAAAATGCAATGAAATCTCAATGATAGGCCTTCTCGTGTTTTATTAGGACTAAGTGAAACTATAAATATCAAAACAATAGGCAAAATAGACACTAAGGGGAAAAAAACCACCAAGGGATTGAATCGATCCCCAGCAGAGTCACCAATTTGTTATACGAAATCTACGACTGCGAACAAAAGTGCCTTCCCTATGCCTGGTGGATTGACCTAAAACAACATAAAGAAAAGGGCACAATGTCTTCCTTAAAGTAATTGAATGATGGAATGAGGCATACCTAGAATCTGTCGCGAGCTTCACTCCTTCCTTGGCTTGTACGCTCCAATATTAGCTTTGATCACTATAATTAAAACCTGTATAATCAAACAAGACAAGCCAAAGATCTACGACATCTATGTAGCATAATCCAAACACTTTATTCAATAGATCAACATGGTATCGAAATGCATGAAATCGTAACATCCTATATCGGAAAACAATATACTCTTTATATTAATATAAATGGAGAGAGTTACAACCAAAAATAGGAGTTGATCTTCTAGAAGAGCTCCCCAAGTTGACTTCTCCTTTCCTTGCCACAAAGTATGCCTCAATGTCACCCTAATGCATATAATAATGACTCTCAAAGAAACAACATGAGGGTAGAATCAATCTCCAAAAGACAACCCCTTGCCCATGGATTGTTGTAATTATATATATGAGGGAGGTAGTTCATGAATTCTTATCGATTTACCAATCTAGGCTTGAGATCCAAAAGTGATTGGAGGATGAGCTCAAGGGATAATATGGTGATTTCTCCAAGGTGGAACCAGACAGGATTCGAATGTTTTTCCAAGGTAAATGGTTCAAATAACCCCAGGAATCTTCTGGAAGAGGAAGCTTCGAGATTCTTTTTATTTTTCCTGAATTTTTAGAATCAATGCCCCCCCAAGATTGAGCAACCTATTGGTGATCTGCGCAGGTGCAGAGAGGGCCAACCTAGTGGTCAAGGTGTTGAGAAATATAGGGCATAACAATTAAGTGATTTCTCTTCCATTGATAACTGCGTGTGAGTGCTTTTTACTTCTTACATTAAGATCTTCTTTCATTTATATTATTATAGTGTTATTCTTCATCAAACAACTACCAATGCATAAACCATAAAGAGACAAGGGACATAGACTATGGCCTATCAGCCAAGGCCAAAACCTCTCACTCTTGAGAGGAATACCTGAAAAAAATCTTCTTCTTATAGAGATTCCAATTGATGAATACAAAGACCAAGACCATTGACCTATTTTCCTCTCTAAGGCCAAGTCACAAAGTTCCCTTGATTAATTCCTTCTTCCTTGTGTCAACGATAGACACACTTCACAATTCTTCCTACTTCTCAGCTATATCTCTGAGTTTCAGTTCCTAGGGACAATCCTGCAATTTTCGGTCCTAGATTATAAACCTTAGCTCATGAAGATGGACCGAATTATACCCTTGTTTTCCTTTGGTCTAGAAGGAGACTTATCCTCTTTGAACTTGGCTTGGGGATCACCTTGACTTTCTCCTTGATTTGACCTCTAATATGACTGTGATATTTCGGCTCCTTTCTGTAGTTTGGACAAAAAAATATTCCTCGCACGTGTGAATAATTTCAGCCCTTAAAACATATCCAAAACAGTTCTAGGGACTTCGCTCTTCCTTCCCTTCCTTTCGCTGATTATAAATCTCCCTTTTGATGACCTTTGCATCACTTACGAACTTTAGACCTTGACGGAAATTGCTAGTATGAAATGGATGTGTTTCCCTATTTATATTTGTTGCAGCCTCATAATAAGCCGACTTGAGAGAGGGTGAGCTGACATATCCTTTAGTGAAGATCTTTTATTCCTTCTTGAAGATGACTTGAAGAACATACTTTTGCTTGGCCTTGGAGGGCTTTCTTAGTTATTTAAGGACTTATATAAATATGTAACATGCCCAAGAAGGGTCCTTCATTCATGACATAGACTAAATTTGACTTTTATGACTATATGACAAATCCTAAAGGCTCACAATGGGAGCCATCACTAAAAATAAAATTCCTTACTCATGAAACCCATGAGGCAAGCATTATAATAATAAATTTTTTTTCTTCTTTTCATCAATTACATAAAATCGCAATTACACATGTCATTATGAATACCGAACCTAGTTACACTTTTCAACACTTCCTCTTAACTATGGAGGTATTCATAATGGTACTTGGTCATTCTCAATTTGAAGAATTTCTCATAAGAATAGTCAGATTGGCAACCCATTTGTATAGCATCGTATTAACCAGCATTGTCACATAGCAAGGTCTTGACTAAGAACTCTATCTCTCCACGAGATCTAAGCATAATGTTGGCAAGACCAATGATGTATAGACACCCTCATCGTTGCCTCTCTCGAAACATACACCACCCGTGTTCTCAGGGTGTGTTCCCCCATGACTATTCTTATCTTGGATTCTTAGTCCTCAAAGAATATCGATCCTCTACGACTACTCTTCTCTTAGATGCCCTAACTCATCCTTAAAGAGCATCAGATGCCAAATGTTTACCCAATCCTCCATTCTATCTTCCCAAGTGAAGACAATAATGATGTGTCTATCTCTCCCTCTTAATTAGGGAGGACATATCTATTCCAATAAAGGAATGTACTCATTCATATGGAAGGAATGTACTTAAGCTCCCTCTTGGCTTATGAATTTTGCTTCCAAGTTTATACCAAGTAAGAAACTTTTTTCCAGGCTCTCTCTTAATTAGGGACCTATAACAGCTCCTCAGGTGGAGATGGTATAACCAGTTGCTTGAAGAACTCCTCCTCACGATGTCATGAACTTGTTTTCATTATCTAGGAGTCTTCATGTTTAGGAATTCTTCATAGGGCACAAACCATCCATCACTTTCATCCATGAGTCAGTCATGTCATCATAGGAAAGCGATATATCTGTTCATATCTGGCCTTCCTTTATGCCATGCTACCTTCTTCATGCCATGTTCCATAAGGATCTTTCATCCCACTACACGGGCATCGCTGGTGGAATATATCCATAGATCTTCCCTCGACAACCCTGCATAAGACCATCCAGATATTTGTTAAAAAATAAGAAATGAACATTTAAATTAAAGTTACCTTTGTGATGGTCTTTCATCATGACATCTTCTAATTTTCATCAACATCCTGCATACATATCGACACATCTCCCAAAGATATATATTGTCAAGGGTCTCTTTATTTTTCAGAGTCTTCATATCTTTCATGGAGATATCCTAGTCAACTCTTCTTGGTCTTTGGATGTTGATACCCTTTTTTCCATGGTTGCATATCCCATGATATCTTCCTTCCTCTCTTCACACATTTCATTCCTAGGAATTTCCAATTAGAATTCCTCCAGTTGTTGTCAACCACCTCATATTACATATGAGGACATATTATGTTGATTTCATCTAGACAATGTATGACTCGTGCCTTCTTTCATCCTTTCAGAGGAGGAGATCCTTTTTCTTTTGATTATGCTCTCAAGATTGATCCATGTTACCTACAACCATATGACATGATGCTTTAATATTGAATATAAACATACATACCTCATTTTTCTTTGAGTCATCCAAACTTCCTGCAACAACTTCGTTGATTGAAGGAGTTTCAACCCCTTGATCTGCTTCACTTTTTATGTCATCATACCATCATTCCATGAATTCCACAAGTTTGGAATTCTCAATGAAACATTTGGTTCCCTTCTTAATCGATGAACCTCTCAATGAATATTCCATCAAAGAATCTTGATGATCTGTTGACAGTGCAGGGCCTACTAATATGTTAGGGGATCTCCCCGGTAAGAAGTCCCAAATAGACCTCATACTATTTGGTGTAAGAGTCCTAGCATTGGTTCATACAGTATTGCCTTGACCGCGGTTTCACACAGAGGCAAGTAAGATGTCCCTGTTGGTAGCAAGGGTGTGACCTATGCGGTAAGTCAAGGAAGGTGCATGAGCGGTTCTAACACACGGAGGGTGAGGTGAGTGCGCCCCTTGAAAAATTGTGATAGCACAAAGTTAAGAAGGGAACACACAAGAAAAGATGCACCGCAACATGGAAGGAATGTTAGATAGCAATCCAAAGTGATGGTTAAACCAACAACACATTTCAGTAAGATTCATACATACATATACAAAAAATAACTACGCATGCATGCATAAGCAAACAGATACATATATCATTTAGAGTAAACAAGATAGCTGGAATACAATACGACATATGCATGAAACGTGTTGGCTCTGTTATATTAAGAAGTGTAAGTTCCAGTCATACAATACAACCATGACCAACCACTAGTTTTGATAGCGGAACATTACAGTCATTGCCACCCGCTCCTCCAAAGAGATATACTAGCTCTACGCAGTGGAGAAGCCAAGGCTTGTTACAATACTCTCCAAGCTTTCTCTAAGATACTCCTATCAGAAGCTTGGTTGACCAAAAGCCTTTACAATGAGTTATGAGGGACTATATAGAGCAAAGGATGGGGTGGCCCTTGACATTCCCCTTTGTGACATTTCATCTACCCCCATGACTCTTCATCTACTTTATGATTGTTACATCCAACTATCGACACTTGAACTTACACTTGACAAGACATTACATACAATCTGCACATGTACCCATGTGAGACAAAATAGGCTTGAGCAAGCCATGTAAGACATCAGTATGACTCAGACAGCTATGGGAAGACCAACTCTTCGACATCCTCATGGTGGTCGACCTTAGCAAACTGATGCCAAGCTTGTTAGTCTGCGATGGTGTCCGTGTACTCTAAGGTGACATCTTTCTGGAAACGAACTGTTGCCTCCATAGCATCCTAGTACACTGCTCGGGCTCCTCTACCCAACTCCTCTGATAGCATGTGCATCATTTTCTTGAGTGCAACTGGACCAGCAACATACTTGTGCATGGTGTCTGCACTGATCACCAAGTCCGGGCTGGTGGCTATGCGCATCAACTCATCAAAGTACGAGTCAAGCTCCAGTCAAACCTGTGCCATTGTCTTTGCCTGGGTGAGTGTCCCAATAGATGGGATCGCATGTGCGCACACAACAACATCCATACTCTTGAAAACTCGTGCATGAGAAGCCTGTAGATTAGTGATGAGCTACGGGAGATCTTCATAGTTCCAAATCTGACTCCAGATGCGTGCCTTCAGCTCGAACGCTCTAGGCTCTATCTTAGGCAAGCATAATGAGGCTCCCTTGTATCTCATTGTCCATTTTTTCATGTAATCAACAACAACATGCACGTTCGACAAGATACGTGCTCTCTTGGGACATCACTACTGCCAACTGTTGAGATGGACAATTGCCTTATGCACGGTACCAAACTTGGAATGCAATGCCAACATGATTGTGTCAAGGGATAATACTTCATCCAGTATTACCTTCTTCAACTCTGCTCAGGCGGATGTTGTAACCAATTCTCTCCCCTGCTTGGTCGTCTGTAACTCCTTAGTCATTCGCATGTTCTCAGCTATCAAGAATTGAACACTTGAGCAAGTGGCTTCGACATATGCTCTGGTAGCATCAACCAATGATGTTAGATGCTTGCGCATGTCAGACATGATCACTCGTTCCTCAAACTGCGCAGGAGATGTGTGATCTTCTGGAGTTGACACTCTGCGAGATTGCACAACTCTCTGTTGGGACTCATCAAATGAGATGTTGTGCATCTCCCCCTCCGAATTGTCTCCAAGGATTTCAGTGTCTCCTTGGTCACTTGGGACTTGCTTCGCTTCTGGATTAGGTGAAGCTAGTGGGTCAACCTCTTGGTGGTGAGGCATGAGGTCGATGTCTTGCTCTAACTCTTGTTGCTCCATTTCTGTATCCATCTACTCAAGTGCTTGTTCAATCTCTTGAGCAAAGTCCTGCTCCTACGATGGCTCACCCTTCCTGCTTGGTGCCAACTGTTCGTATGAGTCGACTACCTGTGCGGGCACATTTTCATCTCTCTGTACATGTTGCGCCCCATGATGTACCTGTTCTTGCTGCGCTTCCTTCTCTTGTCTGCGCAACTCTTGTTCCTTCCAGAGTTGCTCCTTCAACTCATCCAACTCCTTCTCCATTTCCTCCATTCTCCTTTTTTCACTCTGCCTTTATGCGTTCCTCTTGTCGTGTTGTTGCCTCTTCACCTCTATTGCTAAAGATGCTTTCTCCACAAGTGGGTCTGCTAAGAACTTGCAGCTTTGTTCCTCCTCCATACTATCTACAATCTTCCTCTTTCCTTTGTCATGCACTAGTATGTTCACCTCTGTTGTTGTTGTTGCTACTCGTGCTCTTTGGGATGCTGCTTCGCCAACCATTCCACAGCAATTCCAACTGGTTCATTGGGCCTGGAGAAGCTATAACAATATCTCCATGTGTCCTCCTCCGCCCAATGACATGCCCCGTGGATCCACTGAAACTATACTCTCGTCCAATGATCTTTGACAAGAAAATGTGGGTCATACGGATTATAACTTTGGGCATCGAATGGATATTTCTTGATCTCCTCTGCTTTGACATCTGCATGCTTGAAATTCCTTATCTCATATAACCCAATCCACAATGGAAGAGTGGGCCAAAGTGCCTTCTTCTTCTGGTGCATCCTAGATGATAGTCTTGTTGAGATGTGATATGATACTTCCTGCATGACGAGCTTGTCCAAGGAAAACTTCGGTAGAACATGTAGAGGTTTCTCCGCACTGTACATCTATATGAAGGTGTCGGATGGTGAGGCATACCAATCTTCTATATCGATCAATGCCTCCATTGTTGCCTTCGACATGCAGGGTGGATCGTGTTCAAATTTCATCTTGTACACCGGGGTGACAAAATGATCGGGCAATTGTGTGATAACTCCCCTGAAGCTGAATTCAGACAACATTTTACAATAAGTATTCAGAGAGGCCTTCATCAATGTCCATGCCCACTTCAAGCCTGAGAACTCTTAACGGGCATAGATTGCATCCAAGATGTAAGCGAACATGTAGATTTCTGCTTGCTAACCTTTGGGCAGTTGTCGAGCTCTTATTACCTGTTCCTTTAATCGGTGAGCCAACATGTTAGACGAGTTCCATGCTTTGCCTTCACTGGTCAGTTGGTCCAATGCAATCACCCAACTCCGCAGGAAGGTTTCCATGCTCTCTTAGCCATACAAGTGACATGCAAAAGTGACCAAGTATTGATACTCCTTCCGCAATATCTTCGTGTTGTAGATTTGATTGGTGTCATATCGAATTTGGCCTTCTCCTTCATCCAATTCTCCAATATATCCCTAGAGTTGGCATTGCTACTGGGTATGCTGAAGGGTGTCTCCATGGTGACCACGGGTTTCGACATATGGTACATCTGTTCATAATCCTATGCGCCGAAGGTCGCAGTCTCTGTCCCACTGACACTGCTCAATATCATTGTCTTAGGATCAGTGTGCGAGATGATCCAATGTATCATGTCCGTAGATGGGAGCACAGAATACCTGCATGCAATTGGTACAAGTCGGACTTGTGAATGTTCACATAGACTTGGCAGTCTTCGACGTCTTCCCCAAATGTGCCTGAAAATGCATCATTGACCTCTTGCCATTTCAACTTGGTTTCCTTGCCTATAATCAGCTTGGTGTCTTCATAGATCAGCATACTTGTAAACACTCACTCAATTGTTGCTCCAGTTGCACTTATGTCAGTGTCCTTTGGTCCTGCTCTCTTAGAGGCCATTGATCCTAAACTATTGAGAGGTAGACAAACACCTATTAGATCTGGAGACATAGTGACATGCATGGAAATAAATATGTCAGCTAAAACCAAAGCAAACTTGAGGAACAACATGCAACATATATGGGGATTAACTGGCAAGGATTGCACAATTTTTTCCGGGACGCCAGGAGACTGGCTTCCAGAACTGCAAAAAAGGCAGTCCAGGCTGCTGGGAGGCTGGTTGGCTACTGGAATTAAGCAATGCGCAATCCAGACTGGCCTGCTGCCTGCTGGGATTGTGCAATGCACAATTCTCGCTGGTAAGGGTTGCAGGCCCAGTGACTGCATTGCGCAATTTTTTGGGCTAGCAGTCACTGCCTCTCAGAATTGCACAAATGCAAGACTGGAAGACAGTGATTGGGCAGAAATGCACATTTTTTGAGAGGAAGGCAGAACCTTCCCTCTTAATATTTTGTAGTGTTATCTTGGTGAGGCAGAGCTCGGGCCAAGGTTGCCCAGACCCGTCGACAGGAAATTGAAAGTAAATGTGAATGCATGGCGATACTATGTGTAAGTAAGAGTGAATGATCGTGCATGCAAACAACGAATGAAAGATTCAAAAAATGGAACAACATGCATGTGGGTGAAGCGAGTCGCCGAATCAGCGACCATTCATGCAAAATGGTGTCATGCATGCGAAAGTAGTGAGATGCTAACGAAAACTGAAATGGTGCTAGTACAAGCTAATATGGATGAAAACGACAACAAGTGTTCACAAAAATCAAGCAAACAACACTCACACAAGCCAAAACACAAAAACCGATAGAAATGCTGCAAAAGACAAATTGAGAGGACTTACCCGTAAATAGTCGAGCTGGATGTGTCGAAGACTCCTGGATGTGTTGTGGGATTTCAGAGCCCCAAGATCGATGTGAAGAAGTGAGGTCTGAATCATTGAATAAATAAATTTGAGGCTCATCACGTGCATGCCATAAATCTAGGAAAATGCGACACTTGGAGGAAAGATTCTAAAATGATCTTTACATGTAACCTCTAATTGCTAAAAATAGCTCCCCAAAATCTAGGGATGCCTTTTGCATGTTCCTTTTTGCTATTTCGAGAAGAGACAGCCCATGCATGCAAGTCAGGCTTCCTCGGTCTCGGGTGGAATCGGTCAACCTGATGGTACATGCAACAACCTACCTGACTAAGGGAAGCTTTTGCGCAATTTCTGGGAGGAAGTTGGGCTGGCTGCCCAGAAGGATTACGCAATTTCTGGGCTGAGCATTTGACTGTTGCCCAGGATTGCACAATTTTTGGAGGGAAGGATGGTTCCCCTCTAGAATTGCACAATTTCTTGAGGAAGTTGTTCAGCGTGTAGCGGGACCAAGTTTGGGGAAGCAACCTATGAGGGGAATGCAACAAGATTTCATGCACATGTTGTCGTGCTGCTAGAAAACCACTGAAGCTTGTGTACTTGACAAGACAAGACATGCTACTAAGGATGGTTGGTAGGGAGGCTCCAAAATGAAGTTAAGGAAATTTTTTGGAGGGTGGTTGCAGTCGCTACAACAGGATCTAAAGTATCCCCATTAGCAGATGTTTCCTTTTGACAGATGTATGATGAACCTTGTACTAGATGACCTTTCCACTTATGTTTCGATTGAGATTCCCAAGAGCTATATCCTTGACTTCCATAGACTTTAACCATATTTCATGATTCTCTACAATGATGTCCTGAGATCTTTCTTTCAATGCTTCTATGATGCTTTGATGCATCCCATTATTTTACTAAGTGAATCATGATAGCCATATCTTACAACATAATACTTAGGAACTTGTAAAGGACTTATGTGAGGAAGGCTATCTGAGTAATAGATATCTCTTACTTCCTCTTTCTTGGACTTATTCTTTTCAGCTTCCTCTACTTCTTTGGTGATATGAGCTTCTTCTTTTCCTCTTTTGTTATTGTCCTTCTTGGTCTTATGACAATCTCTTTTGTAGTGTCCATATTCTTGACACCCATAACATAGGATCTTAGCCATGTTTATCTTTTTATTTTTCTTTTCGAGAATCAAACTTCCCAAAATTTCCTTTTCTTCTTGTCATTGTAGCATAAGCTTGATTTTGCTCACCTGCTCTCACATAAGATTTGCCCTTTAGTCTAGATTCTTCAATATTGCACAATGACCATAGATCCTGGAATGGATAAGCTTCTTTCTTCCCATAAATACTTGAAGTAAAGTTACCCCACTCCTTTGGCAGTGCATTTAACACAATTGTAATCATTTCTCTATCAGACATGACTTCTCCCAGATCTTGTAGTTGATCCCAGATCTCAAATATCCTCATAAAGTATGAGGCTATTCCATCTTCCCTTAACATATTTAACTTGTAGAGTTCTTGCCTTAGTGAGATGACTTCTCTAGTAGTGCTCACAGAATACAATTCTATTAGTTTGTCATAGATTTATTTTGAAGTTTCAAGTTTTGATACATATGGGATGAGGGGATCCTTGATGGATTCTATGAGAATCATTTGAGCCCTAACTTCCCCTTTCATATACTTTACAAGATCTTGAGCATCTCCCTTTCCTAGTTTAGTGATAGATCCTTTGACATGTTCCATAACCTCTTTTCAATGAGATGCATATCTGTCCTTTTCTTCCATGCAAGATAGTTTGAAGCCCCAACCAATTTGTTGCTTTCCTTGCAAAAAATAATTTTGACAGATTCGGATGTGGACAAAAATATAATTAGTTGATAGAATTCTCCTTCTTATTGATGATTCCTCAATGTTGATGATGATATAGAGGATAGAAAACTTCTCCTTAATAAAGGCAGTTTTCTTCAAGAATGATCCTTGATCCCACATAAAATGATATCTCTTGAGTAGATGTAGGGTTTTGGCCTTCTTTTCTTGATGATCATCCTAATGCGTCTTTGGAAAATTCTTCGTTGATCTAGGGTTAAGATGCTTACTTTGTAGATCTTGACTTCAAGATGATCTTCACTATGATGCCTTCCTTGAGATTTGATCCTTGAGTGTCCCTTGATAAGATGCCTTTCCTTGGCTTAGTCACCTTAACTCTAATACCATCTTGATAAATCTAGGGCATAGAAATTAAGTGATTTCTCTTCTATTGATAATTGCTTGTGAGTGATTTTTACTTCTTCTATTAGGATCTTCTTTTACTTATATTATTATAGTGTTATTCTTCATCAAGCAGTTATGAATGCATAAACCATTAAGAGACAAGAGACATAGAATATAGGCTATTGGCTAGGGCCAAAACCTCTCACTCTTGAGAGGAAAACCCGAACAAATTCTTCTTCTTATAGAGATCCAATTGACGAATACCAAGGCCAAGACCGTTGACCTATTTGCCTCTCCAAGTCCAAGTCACAAAGTTCCCTTGATGAATTCATTCTTCCTTGTGTCAATGATAGACACACTTCACAATTATTCCTTCTTCTTAGCTCTATCTATGAGTTTTGATTCCTAGGGATAAACTTGCAAATTTTGGTCCTAGACAAGAAACCCTAGCTCATGAAGATGGACCAACTTATACCTTCTTTTTTTTCCTTTGGTCGAGAAGGAGACTTCTCCTCCTTGAACTCAGATTGGGGATCACCTTGACTTTCTCCTTGATTTGACCTCAAATATGACTATGATACTTCGTCTCCTTTATGCAATTTGGACAACAAATATTCCTCTCACGTGTGGATAATCTCAGCCCTTAAAATAGATCCAAAATAGTGCTAGGGACTTCGCTCTTCCTTCCCTTGCTTTCGTAATTATAGAGCTCCCTTTGATGAGCTTCACATCGCTTACGAACTCTAGACCTTGGCCGAAATTGCTACTCTGAAATGAGGATGTGCTGCCCTATTTATAGTTGTTTTAGCCTCATAATAAGCTGACTTAAGAGAAGGTGAGCTGACATGCTATTTAGTGAAGATCTTTTATTCCATCTTGAAGCCGACTTGAAGAAGATACTTTTGCTTGGTCTTGGAGGGCTTTCTTACTTATTTAAGGACTTATATAAATATGTAACATGCCTAAGAAGGGTCCTTCATTCATGACATATAATCAATTGGACTTTTATGAGTAGATCCTAAAGGCTCACAATGGAAGCCATCACTAAAAATAAAATTCCTTGCTCATGAAACCCATGAGAGAAGCATTATAGTAATAATTTTAATTTTTCTCTTCTTTTCGTCAATTACATAAATTCATAATTACACATGTCATTATGAAGACCGAACCTAGTTACACTTTTCAACATAACATTGGTTCCTAAAGGGCCAGGTTGCATTGGGCCTTAAAAGCTTGGAAACTCAGCAGTCAAGAGCAGAAACTCAGGGGTTCGACATAGTCATGCTTAGGGCTTTGTGTAGGGATGATGACAATATGTGAAAAGATTTGAATTAGTCCCATTTGAAGGCCTATTGACCAGATGCGACAAAATGTCCTATAACATGAAGCTCTCCCAAATTTTTAAGAGGATACACCAATTGTTACATTATATCCCGAGGAGACAATATTTCCATGCCTTAAGAAGTAATAACTCCAACATTGATAAATAGGGACTCAAAGCACTCAGATTGGTGTGCCCTAGGGTTTCTTTAGCTCCTTCATTTCCACCCACTTTAGAACTCCACCCTCTCAATTGCACTCCCATTTGGGGGGGGGGGACCCTTCCTTCTACAACATTGTTGTTGCCGAGCAATTAATCACTCTACACACCAAAATGACGCACATTACACCTTCAAGGGGACCCCAATCAACATTTGTTGATGTGAAAACTTCTAAAACGTTTCTTGCCTCTTTAGAGAATCAACATGCAAAGGACATTAAAGGAGCAATTACTTGTCTTCTGAACCCCTCTCTTGGAGATACATCCCAAAAAAATTGGGGTAACTATGGAACACATGCAAGAATATGATCTAATTAGTAAATTCATTGGTTAGTGGCCTGTGGAGAAGACTCTCATTAGGTCGATAAAGAAAAAATTGACACTTAAGAGAGATGTGGAACTCAAGTTGGGCTCCAAAGAATTTTTTACGACCATATTTAATAATGTTTAGGATAGTGATCGAATATTTTAATAGGGGTTCGTATTTTACGAACTCAATTGGTGTGTTCATGAAGCCCTGAGTTCCAAAATTTAACCCAGATCATGAACACTTCTCCTTAACACCAACATGGATTTGTCTTTACTCATTATCTCAAGAGTATTGGGACCACGTCATCTTGGCAAGAACAGGGAATGTCATTGGAAAATTTGTCATGCTCTCGGACATAACAAAATATGGTTGATATACCTCATACGTACATTTATACACTTATCACAATTGTTCCCAACAAAAATATTTCTAAGCTGCGAAGATGAAATTTGGGAACATTCCATTGACTATGAGAAAATTCCCTTTTGATGCCATAAGTGTCGTGAATACAGACACCTATTCAGAGATTGTGCATCTAATGAAGCCCCTAATGGAGTCCCAAGTACTCAATATCAAGAAGGGTTCACTAAGATAAAAAAAAAAATAAGAGGAAACCCAATAAGAAAGGTACAATTGCCCAATCCATCAACTCAGTTGTCGACCACAATCAATATTATGTTTTGCTGCACTTCATAGAGCAAGATTCCATGCAAAAACCAAAGCAATCACTACCAGCTGAAATAGAGAAAAACAATCAACCCAATCACTCAAGCATGGAGGGAAACAACACTCAACTTATAGATGTCAAAAATATAAATGTTTTAGAGATGGAGGAACCTATCCAAGAACACTGACCTGGAGGACATGGACACACTGGAGCTACAAAACATAGACCTATAGTCACTAGCTGGGGAGTGGCACAACAAGGATCCTGCCAGAATTTTGGATGAGCAAGTGCAGATAATAGCCTGAGCATACATTAAGAAGCAGGAAATTCTTCTTCAACAAGCTTAGAAACCAGGTGACAATTCTACACTTAATTACTCTTCTTCTTCTTATGGTATAAAAAGAAATGCACCAAAGGATCAAGGAAACAATATCAAAGAACCAAAAAAGAAAGGAAAATCAACAGTCAAATCTTGCAAGCTTTAGGATATTTCCAAGTCAATTCTAAAAGAGTAGCAACTGTGGATGTTGTACTCCAACCCTCTCCGCACTTCCTCAATGAAATTGATCACCTAGAATGTAAGGGGTCTTAATAGTAAATGAAAACATAGACTCCGAAAACATAAAATCTAGCAAGAACATCTTGACATTCTTCTAATTCAAGAAACCAAATGCTTGGAAGTCATCCTTCATCGATACCTTAAGAAAATTTGGAGAATTAGTGAGCATATCACCCATGATGCTTAGGGTGCCTCGGGTAGTCTAGCAATTTTATGGAACCCCTCCACCATCACTCTAAAAAATTCTTTCTCCTTCCCTTGAATCCTCACAACCACCTTTCAACATATTGGCTTTATTATCCAATGTATGATATCCAACATTTATGGCCCTAGTACTTCACCCAATAAACACATATTTCTCTGAAATCTCCAGAGAGTGTACCAAATCATTAGACATACTTTCTGGATTATAGGAGGAGACTTCAACATGATAACCAACCTCCATGAAAAAAAAAGGAGGAACCTGCAAGGTGGAAGAGGAAAGCCAAAATTTTAGCAATATCGTCAATAACTCCAACGTAGTAGATATTAACTTTCAAAATGGGAAATACGCTTGGAATAACAAAATAGGAGGTAATTCTAAAATTGCCTTCAAATTGGACCGATTCGTCATCTCAGAATCTTTGTTCACTTCCTCCACCAACTTTGAAACCAACATTCTTCTATGTCATGGCTTAGATCATTAGCCAATGCAGCTAAAAATGGATTGGTTAAGTAACACTAAGAAAAGGTCCTTCAAATTTGAACCATTCTAGCTCGGACATCCTTACTTGCTCCGCAAGGTGAAGTCATGGTGGAGTGAATCAAACATATTTTCTAGCATAATCATGTTTCACTTTCAACAAAGACTTAAATTTTTCAAGTAAAAAATTAGAGATTGGAACCTCTCCATCTTTGGACACATCCACAAAGATAATATCCAATTATAAAAACAAATTCCCAACATACAACAAAGAATCATATGAGAAGGTAGAGTAGATGAATTAAATCGGTAAGATTCCATCATCTCCATAGGTTGGAAGAGAAACCAAGGCAAGACGAAACCATTTAGAAACAAAATCAAGGGTACAATGGGTAAAAGAAGAAGAGAAGAACACTTGATTATTGCATATATCAATGATTAATCATAGAAAAAAGAATCAAATTTCCAACATTAAATATGCAACCAACCAAACAATAGTCGATCATCAATCTATCATGCAAGAACTGCTCAATCATTTACATTCCCTTCTCATCGAATCCATCCCAGATAGAAGACATGCAATCAAGAAAATCACCAAAATATTCATAAGCTCTTCACTAAGGAGTGGAATGGCATGCTTATAAAAGACATCACCTTGAATGAAGTGAAAATTGTAGTCATGCATATGCCTAAAGGAAATCCCCATGCTCGAATTCCTTAACAATTGAATTCTATGAATCCTATCGGCCTATCCTAAAGCATTATATATGGCATATTGTGGAAGATTCTAGATGCTCCTCCTCCATCATTTCAGCCCCTAATGCCACCTTCATGACCCTTATTCCCAAATCCTCTGGAGCCAACACCCCCTTTGACTACTCCCCCTAGCCCTTTGTAATTTTACCTACAAAGTCATCTCCAAATTTATTGATAATATACTTAAACCTATCCTCCCCTTTCTCATCTCCTCGGAGAAAACTAGATGATCCAAATGGATCCTAAAACCCTCTAAGTCTTCACATAGTAAAAAACTATCGCAGTGGGAGAACCTTTAAAAAAGGCGGATAACACTATTGGGCCTTAAAAACATTGAAAAATAGAGCTATTGGGGGCTTAAAACTACTTTGCATGAGAGCTGTTGGATCTGGCCGATCAACGGTTCAGATCCAATCGACATATCGCAATCGACGATGGTAGGCGGAGATTATTGGAGGCAATCATGTGAAAGTTGCGATAGCGATCAGCGCGGGTCAACAAGGACTGTCAATCAAGCACGCAGGTCGACATCCCAAGTTAACTTGCAATATCGCAATCGACAAATTACAAAGGAGCGCTTACAAATGGCCCGAGGTCTATGCGATATGTGATTGCGATCAATCGCATTGGAGTAATACAATGGAGCAGGGCCGATATAAATATGACTTGCGATAGCTGGACCCGATAAGATTAAAGATGATATTTGATATATTTTGAGATCCAGAAACGAGGCTTTTTCTATGTAAAATCACATTTTCATTAAATGAACGAAAAACAAAGGAAATGCGAATAATGCGATAAAACGGACCCGAAAGGGTTTATACATGCAGATATAT
>APFE031315733.1:0-17523 GCA_000404065.3 Pinus taeda | reverse complement strand
TGCCTCATGATCTACATGTGTACTTGAAGAAGCCAAGTACACATCCCCACCTTCATCTAAGGTGGTTTTCGCCTCTGCAAAAGGAGCATCATCAGATCCCTTTCCTTTATCAGGAGCTTTTAATTTACAATCCCTTTTGTAGTTCCCTTCCTTTCCACATTTCCAGCACACCACCTTTACAAGTTTTTCTAGAGACATAGATCTCCCTCTAGATTTAGATCTCCCCCTCAATGACTTATTTTTGTTTTTGTTCTGGGACCGTCCTCGTATGGACAAGGCATCACCATTCTGGCTCTCAATATTTTTCCATCTCATCTCCTCCGTCAGCAAGGCTAAGACAATTTCATCAAACTGCAAGGCAGTTCCATTGCTGCGTATTGCAATAACCATACTATCCTACGAATCTGGTAGAGAACACAACAAATTGATGCACTTATCTTTATCTAAAATTTTAATATCAATAGATGCTAGCTGACTAACCATAGTATTAAATGCATTCAGATGCTCTGTGACCGAGTCTCAATCTTTCATTCTCAGGTTATACAACTTTTTTTGCAGGAACAGTTTATTCACTAGAGACTTAGATTGGTACAAAGTCCCTAAGTTATCCCCTAAAGCCTTCGTCATAGCTTCCCCTGATACATTCAACAATACTGAATTTGAGACACATAATCATATTGTTCACTTTGCCTTTCGATCAAACTTCTTCCATTCTTCATCGGACACTCTTGTTGGTTTAGTACCTAGATCTACCTAGATCCACTGACCTTTATCCACCAACAGATTCTCCATATTGAGTTTCCACAACTCAAAACTTTGACCATTAAATTTCTTGATCTCTATCTTTCCACTGCTCGCCATCTTCATTCACCACTAGAATCAATCTCGTAGATCTCCCACTGAATAGGGTCTACCACAGGCGTGAGTGAAACCCCTCAGCAACAAAGGCATCCCCTTAAAGCCAAAACTGCTCTAATACCAAGTGTATGTTTTAACGCCGTACATAAATTACCTGCATATGAATTCTAAAACACAAAAAATAAACAATGCGAGAGCATAACACATAAAATGATATACACAGAGACTTTCCCCTGGATCCCAAAACCGTGACTACCAGCTTGATTTTTCATCATGTTTCTTTCAATGTTACAATACATATTTATACACGATGAAGCATCCAATACCATGGACCGAAAACCATCGTATTCAATACAATGGACCGAAAACAATCTCATCCAAAACATGTGAGAAAATCATGCACAAAATCATAGGTGGGTCCACCCAACCTAACATAGGGTCCAAAACCAAAATTTTTCGGGGCGTTGCCTTGGATCCCATAAAGTGGGGTTACAGGTATACCTCAAACCCCCTGTGAACCCCCCCCCCCCGCTTACAAAATTGGTGCAATGAAGGGGGTGCTCTGCCCCCCCTCTGAGCCTCTGATTAACTACATGGGCTAGTCATGGAAAGAATATAACACAACCCAACAACAGAGTTGGTGAGCTTAATACGGCTCATCCTTGTCTTGATGTGTTACATCTAAATGGCATGAATGCATGAATTTCAAAAGGCTAAGATATGATATAAATCTTGGGAAATTTTGACCAAATAAATAACCCAAACCTGAAACTTGAGATATGATATAAATCTTCAGAAGCTTTAAATACATAGCCCAAACCTTAAAACTAGTAGTGGGAAATCCATTGTTTGAAGTGTGGCTACTGAAGACATATTTATTAAATACTTTTAAAAATTAACATACAAATAATTTATAAAAGCATGGAATTTCGTTATCAATCAAATGTCAAATCGGATAACAATTAAAGTGATAACCCGCAATTACAATCCAAAATCAACAAGGCATATTGGACAAATATCCAAAACTCATTGGGAACATCCTAATCCTACAACATGCTCATCTAAAGAAAGTGAAGATATTACTTTTCCTAGGAAACATGGAATCTTAATGATATAAATGACAAAAATATAAATAATTAAAACTTACTATTAGAACCGATGTGAACAACAAATGATAGGAAAAATGAAAATGGGACAAAATGTCACATACCCACTCCATGAGACTTTCATCTGTTTCCATACTTGATGTTGCCCAAGACTAAGCAAGTCATTCCACTGGTGTCCACATCCTTGTATCCATAATAGAATTCATCCTCGTATCCACATACAACCTGCATTGGTCATACCCTTTCGTAAAGAAAAATATAAAATAAAATGAAGCCTGAAAGTTGTTTTACCGGTCAACATTTTAAAGATTTTGAAGCATGTATTTAAAAACAAGATTCTCATACGAGTATCCTTGCTTGCTTTGAAACTCTATTTGAATACATCAATTCCTCCAAAAACTTTACATATCGTGGATAATCATAATTCAAGTCATCATTAAACGAAGTTCTATCATCTCTAGAGCACGGGTGCTTTGAAGAAAGCAACCTAATGCACTGATTTACCTATCATGAAATTCATCTATGTCTACATAAACATGTATATAGGGAGACAACACATATTTCATTAAATTTGAAAGTATTCAGTGGATCTAAAATTTAGAACTTTAACTAGATTAAGTTTTTTCAAAATGAGGAATTAGAAAGTCACTTGATTCACTAATTTTAGTGTAGATATTCACCATTTTTTGTGTAAAAATTTTCATGATAAACTTTACAATTTTTTTTTATATAAACTTGCTAAAGCAAATCTTTCACATTTTAATCTTGGATTCCTTAAATTATCTATTTTGATATTTTTTATGGTTTATAGTAAAAGACTATTTTACTAAAATAATGATGTGTATGTTACTATTATTAGCCCATTTAATTATAATCTGATATAGTTAATATCATGTATGTGTTAAGTTACAATTATTGCTAAGACAATGATGGCACAATTTAAAAGTCTATGACCTTTGCAACACTAGTAATATGGTTGAAAATTAAAAAACTCTCATAGATCATCGAGTTTATACTCATATTGGAATTAAATTTCAAAATATCTGCGATGCTACCAACCTTCTTGATTGCTTAACCAAACAAAATTATGATGATCTTGAAACACTTCTTTTAATGCTTTTTGAGCATAACAATAAAATTCAAAATAACTTTTAGTAATATCTTTTTACCTTCTTATTTACCATATTTGGTCTTAGTGGATGATAATCATCATTATCACCATCATAATTACATACTATTGTAGGAAGTTTACACCATTTTAGAGTTGAGGAGAAAACTAAATTTAAGATCAAATTAAATGTTGAATGTTATTAGTAGCATAATTCATTTTTATTTATTATTTGTATGTTTATGTTAATAAACAAGTTGATTGAGGCTTGATTTATGAATGATAGATTAATATGCAAGATATATATTAAGTATAAAGTTATTTAATGACAAATGATCTTAGTAATGTGTCCAATATGTAACATTATTTAGAACATTCACTAGATTAAGTTTTTTTAAAATAAGGAATTAGAAAGTCACTTGGTTCACTAATTTTAATCTAGATATTCACCATTTTTTGTGTAAAAATTATCATGATAAACTTTATAAAACAAATTTATATAAACTTGGAAAAGAAATATTTCACATCTTATTCTTGGATTCCTTACATTATCTATTTTAATATCTTTTATGGTTTATATTAAAAGATAACTTTTTAAGGTTATTTTATGAAAATAATGATGTGTATGTAACTATTATTAACCCACTTAATTATAATCCGATTTAGTAAATATCATGTATATGTTAAGTTACAATTATTACTAAGAGACAATGTTGGCACAATTTAAAATATTGGAATTAAATTTCAAAATATTTGTGATGCTACCAATCTTCTTCATTGATTAACTAAACAAAATAATGATGATCTTGAAACACTTCTTTTAATGCTTTTTTAGCATAAAAATAAAATTCAAAATAACTTTTAGTAATATACTTTTACCTTGTTATATAGCATATTTGGTCTTAGTGGACGATAATCGTCATTATCACCATCATCATTACATACTATTGTAGGAAGTTTGCACCATTTTAGAGTTAAGGAGAAAACATTTTTTTAGGATCAAATTAAATGTTGAATGTGAGTACTAGCATAATTTATTTGTTATTTATTATTTGTACTTTTATGTTAAAAATTAAGGTTGTTGAGGTTTACTTAATGAATAATAGATTAATATGCAAGCTATATATTAAGTATACTGTTATTTAGTGACAAATGATCATAGTAATGTGTCCAATATATAGCATAATAGATCCATTTTAAGTGCAGATGTAGGGATCAAATTTCTTCACGTGCAAACATTTTTAGTCTGAAAGATACAACATGTTATTTTTCATTGTTGAAACTATATCTTTGAATGCTAAATAGAGTATATATAAGACCAAATAAAATTTTAACCATAGAAACTTTTTTTTTTTTAATATATAGATATATATGAAGTTGATATTGACATAAATTAGTTAACATAAATCTTCAAATATTTTCTTTGTATCTCTAGCTTAAATATTTTTGAAAAGTATAGATTTAAACATCTAATTCACACATTTTTTTTACTTCTAATTACTTTACAAAATTTTCATTTTTATATTTTTCTATTTAAAACATAATTTTTATTTTAAAGGGGCATAGGCGGACAGACAAACTTACACATCCCCTCATATTGGGTTGTAAAATGAGCATCTCATCTCAATTACTAATCATTTTAATGATCAAAATCAAACATGAATTAGAATAGTAACAAAGTAGTACAATGTGATTATTTTCAAATACAACAAGAAAGAGAGAAAATTGACAAAGATTTTTATTACAAATGTTTAGTTTTTATCCCTATAATGTTTAAAGATATTATATTGAAAAGAGCATATTAACATTCATCTAAAACTTAGATTCCTTACATATTTATATTATCATTGAAATTTATATTTATGTATTAAATTTCAATCATGAATACTAGATTGTGTAAAAAAAATCTTACCTATAAAGTTATTTAGAAATATATTAATATTGCTTTTCTTACTATTATTGACCATTTTAAATTGACACTAACTACTTTTCCTAAGTTGAGTACAAATTAATTATACTAGTGCAATATTGGCACCACTTCAAAATCTATAAGAGGAAATATTTTATAATTCTAATTGTGTTATTCAATGACTAAATCTTTTTTCTTATAAATTAGAGTGCAACAAAATAACGAATTTGATTTATATCAATTATTATAAGAAAAATTAAGGAAAACTCACCTCAAACATTATATCAAGTGTCTAGCATTTATTCATTAAGTGTTTAAATGGTTTATATTAAATAGAATACTAATTAGGTACTCCACTGTTGTTTTAATAGACCAAGTTTAGAAGAATGTTTTTAGGTTCGTTATTGAATTTGATTATGCATATTTGATATGCTGAGAAGTCACGTTGGTCAAATAAAGCTTGAAAACTTAAATATTTTATGGCATTGTCATGTAATTTGTATAACACATCATTACATTAAAATATTAAATAATATAAAACTCCAAAAATAATATGAAGAGAATATTTGATATACAACAAATATGGAAAAGTGTGTCTGAATGTATATTAATAGATCCTTCAAAAAAAAATTACATTCATGAATCATATAAACCTACTCTTAAGATATTCACTCAAGAAGATCAAGAATGGCTTCTACACCATATTTATTTATCTTGGTCTTCTTGCAATTTTCTTTCTTTGGCATCCATGCCCACACTATGGTATTAAGTGGAATAGAGCCAAGTTCTGTGTCATCAGGATTTGGTACCAAATATCGCTCTAATAAGTTTCCATTGTATTTCCCTGACATAGGCTTCCACTAGTCAGCCTTTACATGAAGATTCCCACTTTCATTATCCCTAAAGATATTTGAGATGGATTTTTCCATCCAATCATCTCTCCTACATCCTCATTTCCTGATCTAACTAGCAACGTCTTTCCTTTCTCAAAATTAATCATCGGATTGAATGTTGGCTTTGGCTTGTTGCGTTTTTGTCCAACATATATTGGTTCATCTATCGCATTATCAAAATCTCCATCCATAATACTTGAGATTAATTGGAGTGCATTACGATCAACATCAACAATGTGCCTTTTCTTGGGCCAAAATCCTCAGAAGATGAATCACTTCCATCTATTATTCTATGATAATTATAGATTCCATCTAATGTATAAGGAACGTTTTCCCAATACACTACATTATTTTTCCATTCCTCTATAACAATTTGTGAATCCTCATTCCCAATATTGTCTTTGCACATTTTTATGTATGATGTTATCCCTTCCTTTATTTCTTTTAAATAGACATCAATCTGTTTGTAAACTAAGAATATGGCTTCCCTATGGGAATTATAGGTTGACCTTCATCATCTATATTCCATAACTCAATTGTTTTTGAACACTCAATATCTCTAATTGATTCCTTGTACCTTAGTATTGGAACATCAATGAGTATAAGAAATTTGAAGTATTGGACATTAATATGTCCAACTAGTGGATTTCTTCCCTACTTAATGTATCCATTAAGGAAACTTCTGAAGTCGTAGACCATGTTAATAAGTGTAGGTGGAAACACTCGATTTTCTTCAATTACGCGATATGTATCCATCATTTAAGGTAAAAGATAAATATCCTTACTTTTTATATTGGAATACATTCTTCCATAGGTTCCATCTATGTCTTCATGGGTGTGCCCCACAGGCAAGAACCCAACCTCAATAGTGATGAAGACACCAAGTTCAGTTAACAATGACAGAAACATCAAAAGATATTGATTCTTATTATCACTTGTTGCATTGTCCAATTGTAACAACAAATGTGGATGAAGAGGTTTAAAATCAACATTTTGACTTTTTAAACTTCCATGATATATAAAATCATGCTTGTACCCTTGACATTTTGATTAAATAGAGGTGTCAAGTAATGCATTTGTAAGTGGCTTTCTTGAAATTCCACTTTCATAAAGTAGATCATTGTACATATCCATTTGTGGGCCTTCAAGGTCACTTAAGCACTTTGCAAGGGATGCAATAGTAAACTTTGATCCCATATGGACAAACGGTAGGGAGAAATGACCAAAACCTCCCACCTTATGCCCATGTGTAAGCATACCTCTCAATGACAAACCTAAATTTGTTCCTACAATAGATTTTGATTTGACACATAGCCTTGGGATTGAGGTCTTTGTTTTGTCCATTCTAGCATGGATAATGCTCAAATACTCCTTTGGAAACTACTCTCACATAATTCTATGGGCATAGTAGCAATATCTTCCACACATAACAATATTGTTATGTTTCTTCAACCTACGTCATTCCTTTTCTTCCAATTCTTTTGTAGTTGCTAACTTCATTTATGCTTTCAACATAATACATTCACTGCATTTATTGAAGTTGGTGTTCTTCAAAATGTAACATCTCGAAACTTAGTATTCCGGATCTTGCTCATTGTTGGTTGTGATATTGATGGTTAATTGAGCTTTTGAAGAGCCTCATTGATCTCTTTTAACAGATAATTTTTTGTGTAAGTTGAAGGAGCAGATGTTCCATCTTCTTCAACTTGACATGTTTGGTTTGGTGAAAAATCTGAATTATCCATTACAATTTTCTGCAATATTTCTATGGTTGCCACTGTGCGAGCTCATGCTTTGCATGTGTTGGTGTTACCATGAATAGCTTTGATCTGTTCATGTTGGAAATAATGTTGGTAGTTATAGAATGTGCTTTGAGGAATTTTATCTATCTTATACCATGCTTTCTTACAGATAATATTCCCATTAAATCGCGTGTCCTTTAATTTTCTAACAATAGGTGCTAGGCCATGGCCCTTTGACATGACTATGTTTGACATGAGTGACTTCAAGACAAATTATCTAATACCATTTGCATTTATTTGTCTCATACCCCTTATTGCACCTGTAATGGCCTTCCTATCCACATGTTCAAGACAATCTTTTCTACAACATACATCTGCTGCCAAAAGTCAAATTTATTTCTCTTCATCTATTTTTTCTGACATTTTGCAATTTTTTTTGTATCCATAACTCATTTAATCCTTTTATATTGACTTGTTACATGCCTATCAATTGCGTTTTTCTAATTTTCATTACAAAGGTACCCATCCCATTTATTTAAGGGATTTGTGTCATCTATAACATCCCATATCACCATTTCTTTGGTTGGCTCCTTAAACTTTTCCTTGATCCTTAATATCACACCTTTCTTGTCCACCAACTTATTTATTGGCCATCTAACCAAATAGTGTATAGAATTATCCCCAATTCTACATATCTTACAAATTCCATCTATCTCTTCTAGAAAAACACCAAGATCCATTTCACCTAGTGTTTCACCCTCAACAATGTCATCCTCGTGGACATTAACTAGCATTCCTTTGGCTATGCACATGCTTTTTCCCATGCATTCATGTGTAGGAGAAACCTTTGCACATATGAATCTAACCCTATCATGGGGAATATTTATGGAATGATCATGACAGTGAGGCTCCAAATATTATTGTGGCCAAATTTCATAAGCTTCTAATGCACCCCCAAGTGTATGCTCAAATCCTGTTGGATGTGGTAGAGGAGCATTATGTTTTAACAACTTTTCAATTTTAACCGCTATGCATCCTTTCTTTACCATCTTTCCATGCACTTTATGCCTAAGATTTTTATTGAATATGGAGCCCTCCCTCACCTGCACTCCATGTTGTGGGAGATTTACCTTGTATCCAATAGAAAATGTAGAAGAAACATTGTACCTATAAACAAATGTAAATAAGCTTAATATTTACTAAAAAAAAGAACATTTATTATAGTATAAATAATATATAACACATGCTTCAATATTTTGGTTTACCTATGTGGTGTCCCAAATCCACAATCTTCCTTGGATGTATGTCCCCTTCATTAACATCGTCATCAATAAAATGTGGTTGAGTGACATCAATTATCAAAATTGCAACATAACAAGAATTAACCCTTTCTTCAGCATAATAAGTTCCAAACTTTGCAGATTCGACCCTTCCTAGCCCAATGACTTGATCATTAATAAGGAGATCAACATAGTTCACTTTTGCCAAAATTATATTTTCCATTGTAGCTTGTATCAATTCTATAACAACAATTAAATCGTAACTTGTAATTAAAAGGATGAACCATGTAAATTGTGACTTTATATCTTCCCAAAAATGCACAACTTATGAAAAAGTAATATAGATGCAAAAATTAAAATATTATGGTAGTCATATTGTATGTAATGAAACATTGTTTCCTCAAATGAAATCTAGCAATCAATATCATTCCTTCTACTACAAACATATGCATATTGCTAGAAGCAACATTACATGGTCAAATAAATCTAGCTCATGCTAGATTTCCTTCTAGCACAATCACAAACACGTTGCCAATAATAATATTCTAACACGAAGGAAACCCAACACATGCCAAATTCCCTTCTAACATAAATAGAAGCATATTGCTCACAAAACATTTCAAATTAAAAGAAATCTTACACATTCTAGAGTTTATTGTAGCACAAACACAATCACATTTCCAATAATAACATCACAATGTAAAATAAATTTAACGCATTCTAGCTTTACATGTAGCATAAATACAAGCATACTACCGAAAACAACATTTCATGCCAGAAGAGCTCTAGTGCATGCTATATTTCCTTATAACACAAAAAAAAATCTCATTACCAAGGTGAAGGAGATCTGACACATGTTATATTTCCTTCTATAATAAACAACCAAATTGAAAACAACAATATTGCATAGCAAAATAAATCTAGCACAACTTCTATCCCAAACACAAACACAACATTTCCAATAACATTGCCAAGGTGATGGAAATATAACACTTGCTATATTTCCTTTTATGATAAACAATCAAATTGACAACAACAATATTGCAAAGAAAAAGAAATCTAGCATATTTTCTAGCCCAAACACAAGCACACATCCAATAAAAATATTGCAAGGTGAAAGAAATTTAATGCATGTTAGCTTTACATGTGGGACAAATACAATCATACTACTAACAACAACATTGCATGCCAAAAGAAATCTATTGTGTGTTATGTTTATTTTTAAAACAAATCAACAAAGTGTATTGGTGATTCTCTATTGCGAAGACCCATATGAAAAGTGGCGTAATGCTAATAATATCAATGCAGCTACTATGAGGATACCCACTCAACTTTCCCTTTATCCTACAAAAAACTCCTAGGTGTGAAATCCTTTTTTTACCAAGTGTTTGCTTGTAAAAGCGGAAAGTAATGAATAATTTTTCCTGCTAGAATAGATTTCTTTGGGGAAAACAGGGTGGAAAACATGAAGCCTCATCTCCTTACCAAGAAAGTAAGGCTAACTAGGCTTGATTGATATCCATGCCCGATGAACTATATTAGTGGTAAAATTTGTTTTTTGCACTATGATTGGTAATGTACCTTGAAAGACACACATCCTATCTTCTTCATAATGTTAGCAATTACACATCCATGACACCTCTGGTTCTTCCAACTTCTATGACATAATCAATGTGGTTGAAGCCTTCAATATTTCTCAATCGAATGTTCTTAGAAGAATGTGGCAGGCTTAAAAGTTAATGTCCAAGCAGTTACTCACCTTTGTCACAAGTTAACCAACTAGTTTTCCTATTCTAGATTACTCTCAAGATTTCCTTAGATGCCACAAATAAAAGAAGATATTGTAAAGACAATCTCTCTCTATTTCTAAAGGAGAACAATCTTTGTTTAATGATAAAAGATATTTTTTTGTTATTTTTGGAACAGTTGCCTTGAGAGCACTTCCAGAGAAATCATAATACACGAAGAGTCTATATACTCTCAAAATATTCCAAGATCACGTAATCACAATTGAGCCTCAACAACTATACAGTTATGAGGCAGCCTAACCCATATTCATGTAATCAGTTTTCCTTTAGATGATTAGGTAATAGACAACTATATAGACAAATATGCATTCTATTGACAAGAATCTATATACCCCTATCAAGGTCTTACAAGGAAGGGAACATTTGTACCAGGAATATCCACCTAAAGAAATCAATTCCTACTGGCTCAACCAACAGAGGACATTGTGCAATCTGTAGGTACCAAGCAATATTCCCACACAGCAGTGTCCATGTTTTGCTAGCATCTAATTAAAAAAAGTTTCATTTCTCCCCATGTAGGTTGACCATACAAATGTAAAGTTTCATTGTTTAAAATTTTAGGGCCTCCTTCGTAAAACCATGCATGTCTATTTAATGACTATGGCATACTCTGAGGTAGATTTAGTAATAAATTTTGTGCATCAATGGAGTTTTGGCATTTTCTGTCTAAGTTAAGGTACCAACACCACAACTATTATGAATGACCTAGTCAAGTCTCAAGAGAGAGCCTCTTTTGTCTCCTCTCTATATCAATCCATGAAATGGTGGAGAGCCTAACAACCTTCTCTTCTAATCACTCAAGCTAGACCAAATTGACAAGATATATTCCTACCTAACCAAACATTTTCCATGTTTTTGCTTCCTCATAAAAAGATATCAGTTTAGGGGATACCCTAATGCAAAATGTACCTCTCGACAAACTATGTTAACACCTTGTTTTAGGAGATTAACCCACTGGCCTTTGTTTTGTGGTGACTTTCCAAACCCAATAGCTCCTCCATAAGATTACTCTCGTATTGAATCTAAAACCATTTAACTATGATTAATTGGTAGCACATGCAATTTGTAAGGAAGGGTCACAATTTTAGGTTTGGACCATTTAGTCAGGTTTATAGCCTAAATGGAAGTTTCATTCTCCGAGTTAAAATATCTTTGACATATATGAAATAACCGACCTAGTCCGTTTTTATGTCACTACTACAACAATCCATCAAATTTGCATACTAGGTCTAAAATCAATGCTTAACTTCGCTTCCACAGTAATGTTCCACATTTGATTGGACTTCCCAAAAGATTGCATTGTGTTTATATAATGCTTCATGCATCCCTAGTAAAAACTAAAGGCTAGTTGCCAAATGTGTTTGTCAGATGTTTCTTATGAATGCATATATAAAATAGGTGTATTTCATATATTCTCATTACAATATTTAATGTTGGATCTAACTCTTGAATGGTCCATGGATTGAGTTTTAGCTCATTGAGGTATCTCTTACAATGGGCTAGTATCTTGAGAACTGAGGAATCAGATGAACTTGCAGCTGATTTTATCTCTCTAGAGGTAGTACTACTGTATTCTAGTTGTGTAAGTGTCATTTAATGAGGTTGCAACTTTTCACATATTACAAAAATATGTCAATATATGGAATTATATTCTTTGTGATAGGGGGTAGAGGGAGTAAACATTCATTAGCATCAAAAGACACAAGGTACAATAGACAATGAAGATGACCAATTTTTCTATCTTACTGATGTAGAGACCCAGTTGTTGCCACAAACGTTCAACAACTAAATTTATACTCGTGATTATAATAACACTTTCATCATGATACCTATAAGTTGGTATCTAATCATCCTTTCCCTCGTTAAGTGAGGAAGAAAGAGAGCACAACCCCTGAAGTACCATGAGAAATGTAGCACTAGAAATTTAACTTGAAAGAAGCATGGCTTCTACCTCAACAAAAACACTAGAGTTCATTCACTGCAACCTTGCTCAACCTTTTTTTATAGGATTTGGCATTTTGGTTATGAAAATATGTCAACAGGGAGGTGCGAGTTTCACTAAATTAATCAATACATCTACATCATGAGAATATAGAAGGTCTGACAACCCTTCACATGCCAACAAGGATTATAACAATTTAACCTCTCTTCAAGGAATACTGAGTAGCATTGTTCATAAAATTCCATTTCTCACCTCAACACAAGCACAAAACCGAATCATTTATGTGGTGTACACTTGTGCTGAAGAAGCCACAAATTCACATAAAGATGTACCCTAAATAGATGTGCTAATACCTTCCATTCATCCAATGAAGGTGGGTTGGCCCTCAGAGTTGTTTTGAGATTGCATGAAGAGAAGGCTGGTACTTTACCTTTGAATTTAGGATCATTCAGCCTATTTGGAAAGGAGAAAAATTAAAGAGGCATAGGAATGAGTTTGCATATTGGGTTTTGTTGTTTAGAATAATCAGGTGATATGTGTTCTCCAAACATAAGTAGAAGAAGGTTTATTTGAGAGACTAATTTTAATAAATTCACAAGGTATTATTTCTGTCTATTAGGAATCACATTGTCACGTGCTTGGGAATAGATAATAGGACAGTCAAATGGATAAGCAGGTCTAATTTATAGAAAATCACCTAGAATCCTAATCAAATCTAACACAAGGTACAGTAGACAATGAAGATGACCATTTTTTCTATCTTACTGATGTAGAGACCCAATTTATGCAATAGAAGTTCAACAGCTAAATTTAGACTCGTGATTATAATAACACTTTCATCATCATATATATAAGTTGGTACCTAATCATCCTTTCCCTCGTTAAGTGAGGAAGAAAGAGAGCACAAGTCTTGAAGTACCCTGAGAAATGTAGCACTAGAAATTTGACTTGAAAGAAGCATGGCTTCTACCTCAGAAAAAACACTGGAGTTTACTCATCAAAACCTTTCTCAACCTTTTTTTATAGCATTTGGAAATTTGGTAATGAAAATATGTGCCAATTTCACTAATTTATTCAATACATCTACATCATGAGAATATACAAGGTCTGAAAAACCTTCACATGCCAACAAGGATTATAATAATCTAAACTCTGTTCAAGGAACATTGAGAACCATTTTTCATAAAATGCGATTTCTCACCTCAGCACAAGCACAAAACCAAATCATCATTGTGGTGTACACTTGTGGTGAATAATCCACAAATGAACATAAATATGCACCCTAAATAGATGTGCTAATACCTTTTGTTCATCCAATGAAGGTGGGTTGGCCCTCAGAGTTGTTTTGAGATTGCATGAAGAGAAGGTTGGTACTTTGCCTCTAAATTTAGGATCATTCAACCTATTTGGAAAGGAGAAATATTAAAGAGGTATACGAATGAGCTTGGCTATTGGGTTTTGATGTTTAGAACGATAAGGTGATATGTGTTCCCCAAAACATAAGTAGAAGAAGGCTTGTCTAGGAGACTCATTTTAATAAATTCACAAGGTATTATTTCCATCCATTAGGAATCACATCCTATGGTGCTTGAGAATAAATAATAGCACAATCAACTGGATAAGTAGGTCTAATTTACAGAACCTCACCCAGAATCTCACTCAAATCTACTAGTATCATGTCTATGATTTAAATAATGAATGGAGGAGTCTTACACTCCCATTCATTTAACATAAAAGTGACTAAGATGGTTAGAGGATAATACCACATTACTCTCAAGCCATATGTGTCCTATTGATAAAATTTGTATACCCTGATTAAGGTCTTGCAATGCAAGGGCATCAATTGAGAAGATTTTGTATACTCCACACAAAATATTCCATGTCCTCATATTTGCAGTTGAGACTCAACAACTGTACATTTGTAAGGCATTTAAACTTGTATTCTTGTAACTTTGTCTTTTCTTCACATGATTAGATAATAAGAATCTATACAAAGTCGAACAACCTCTGCATTCCAATAAGAAGACTCCTAACATTTATTTGTTCTCTTCACACCTGTTATTATTAAATTATTCTTTACATATGTGGTTTGCATTCTAGGCTTTGTGAGATTATTACTCTTTCTTTCACTCTTTAACTGTGATTGCAACATAGATCAAAATTTTGGCAGGTTCTGTTTCTATCAATAGAATATTTACTAGTCATTTATTTTGTTGATAGTGTTTATCATCCACAATCTTAAGTGTGTTCTTTTAATACATAAAAGGAAACACTACAACAGAGTGACTAACACATATTTGAATATTTGAAATTGTCAAGTTTGATATTACCAAAATTTATAAATAAAAAGCCCTACTTATTGTAAAATATTTGATATTTAGTAGACAAATGTTTTTAATAATTTATACCATTTGGAAAGTAGTTGTATATATAAGTTTGATTCTGTTTTTTAAGCAAATAATTTAATTTTCAGATATTTTATAACATTTCATATTTGAAAACCTTGTATTTTCAAAATCTAGTTTTGCATTTTTAAATTATAATTTTGTATTTTCAAATTTTTATTTACACTTTTAAATTCTAATATATGGCATCACCAAAATTCAATTTAAATTGTATAATTCAAATCTACTTAATTCATAATTTGAGTTTTACTTATCAACTATAAAAACAAATTTATTAAAGGTGAATATATACTTAATTCATAATTTGAATTTTACTTATCAACATTAAAAACAAAACAAATGAATATTGAAATTTTATAATAAAATAAAAAGTTAAGATTGATTAAAATTTATTAAGATACAATATTACGAAATTCCCTATATTTATAAAAACGGTAAAAACCAACAGAGTAAATTTACATCCGTTAGTGATTGATTACATATAAATTGTTTCACGTCTTGGGATGGGGATACGATTGAGTTGTCTATCTTTTCATAACCTTACTAAATTGGTTTTGGTCGAGAGCAAACTCACTATGTCATTTAATATTAATATGCCTGGGCAATGGTATGGCCTTCATATATTTGAATAATGCACATTTATAAGTTGGAACATCTTAAATGCTAGAATGTATCAGGAATGTTAATGTATTAGTGGGTTGAGTAATTCTATGGAAATGCAATCTGAGAAGAATTATGAATGCATAGAAAATGACAATACCATATGTCTCTCTAATTTACTACTTTACAATATTCATTTAATGATTTTCATTACTTTCTGGTTTTAAATATCTTGTGTGTCTAATATTCTACTTTTTGCAATATAATTCAATGGTGCTTACTACTTTCTTGTTTTAGATATCTTGTTTTATCACAGAGCATTTCCCTCCAATAAACCTTAAGTTTTGATTTGACATGTCAAATCCTTTGAGGATTTATTATGAATTTAATGATAATGTCACATCCACTTTAATTACCGTTCTATCATTATCTCAATAATCATAGCATGCCTATTAGTTACTCTTCAAAAATCTCCATAAACTCATCCAAAAAGCTATCATCTAGAGGCTCTTAAGCTTTGAAGTTTTTGGCATAAGCCACAACAATCATGATCATTATTTACAAGTAAGGATTTGTTAGATTTGGTCATTTTGCACTTGCATAGATGTTTATTAATATCCATTACGTAGATATGGAACATTTTTTTTTGAAGCTTGGTAGGACTCTCTCATTTTCTATTTGACATGTCCATTATTCACCTCTCAACCTGGGAGGTAGTATAAGATTAGAACCCAAGATCTCACCACTTCCTTCCAAAGGCCATATGAATGTAGATATGAAACAATTTTACTTTAAATAATCTATGATTATCTATAAATCCCTACCATGAACACAACTCCACTTATTTTTTTAACATATTTAAATAAAGCTTTCTATTTATCTCCATATATTACTTTACATATAATATTTATTTTATATATTACATTTTAGTAATAGGTAATTATAAACAATTTTATACGTGTCCATCTAAAGGTTTCTTAAAAGTACAACCATGCTGGAGTGTCATCTTAAAATTTTGATAGATCATAAATTTTATTTTTAATGAATTACATATTTTTTTTAAGAATTACATTAACTAACCTTTTATTATAATTATATATTTGATAAAAATGCATTAAGTGAACTCGACATGCAACATGGTCGGCTATCCAAACCATCATAACCCTAACCCAACCGTGAACACTATTTAGACACATGCACTTTCGAAATTAATGTCCTTATCATTTCATCTTAAAGATATCTAAGAAGACGAGTTGAATCCAGAGAAGGGTATAGGTAGATTCGAGAGTGCGGGAGATTCTTGTATATTCGAGTTAGTTCATTTGGAAACATGGCTGCAAATACCCGTAACGTATATGTGAGAGAGCGGACTCTCGCTGCTATGAGAGCTTTGGAAGCGGATGGTGAGGTGAATCGAACTATTATTCCTCCTGGTCCAGAAAGTGCAACAGTGGGTACAACAATCCAAATGCCCAGAATTGAAGTTGACCATTTGGTGTCCACTGTGAGGTTTTCTAACAATTTTGCAAACGACACTAATGATCCACGATTTCTGAGAATCGAGAGTTTATCAGAGAATATTGATTTACGTGAATTACATTATGAGCGGCTTGGAGAAAACGTTGAACGTTTTAGTGCTTATAGTGGAGACAACGAGAGTGAAAATTATCTAACA
Source organism: Pinus taeda (assembly GCA_000404065.3). NCBI lineage: Eukaryota > Viridiplantae > Streptophyta > Pinopsida > Pinales > Pinaceae > Pinus > Pinus taeda. Next base: position 197 of record APFE031315733.1, on the reverse strand, counting down.
ACTTTCCCATTTCCAGAAAATACTATTGTTTTTCGACACATTCAAGATGATCGCCCACCTATCCAACAACCGCCTATTATGTTTGGCCAAATTATATGGAGTTCCAGATTCACATGGCGTCAGATCAAACAACATCTGGAGGACAATACTTATAATTTCGATTTCATAAATGAATTTATCATAATTGCTCGGCCTAA
>APFE031315726.1:60076-92397 GCA_000404065.3 Pinus taeda | reverse complement strand
CCCGAAGAGCCAGAGGAGGGGGAACGTCCTTTCCACTCACAGATGTGGGTGAAGGGTTCACCGCTGCAATTCATTGTTGATAGTGGGAGCCAAAAGAACCTGATTTCAGCAGAGGTCGTGAAGCGGTTGGGCCTACCGACTACACCACACCCACATCCATACAGTATCGGGTGGCTTCATGAAGGACGAGATCTCAAAGTTCGCCAGCAGTGCCGCCTTCCCTACAGCATCAAACCATTCACAGACGAGGTATTGTGTGATGTTACACCTCTGGATGTTTGTGATGTATTATTAGGCCAGCCATACTTGTGGAGGGGACATGTTGTGTATGAGTCAAGGCCTCGTGCTGTCATTATTTCTTTGAATAATTCATTATACAGGATACCAAAGGTAGCTCCACCTACCGCCACCTCTTTGATCACTGCTAAGAAAGGCGGCAAGCTCATCTCACAGACTAGGAAATTTATTTTTTGTCTGGTTCGCTCCCAAAGTAAGGGGAAGATCGTTGCTACATCCATGACCCCCGCGAAGGGTTCCTCCACACAGCAGCAGCTACAGAGGGATACAGTCATGATAGAACACAGGAACAACTTCTCCTTACCCATAGGGGTACCACATAAGTTTCAGGTGGGCGACAAATTTTGATTACATTTGCAGAGAGAACGCCTTACCAGAACCCATCAGAAACTCAGACCACTTCGACATGGTCCTTACACCAGTAACAAGGCTACGGGCAATAATGCTTTGAAGCACAGCATTCCTCCATTCCTTCGCTTGCATCGAGTTTTCAATGTGGACCGTCGTCGACCATGCTTCCCACCATTTCTGGACACATCAGAGATTGCAGAACAGCTCACCAGAGACCCAGCTCAGCAGAAGCTTCCTCATCTCAGGGAGGAACTCAACGCAATGGGGACCATTGCTTCCTAACAGGGGAGGAATGATCCAGGTGGATGTTGGTGGCCACCCACCTATCCCATTTGGACCCTCACAACTGTCTCTTTCAGTTTTTCAGTTTCCTTAATTATAGCACAGTTTACTATTTTTAGCAATTTTTCGGGTCCTAAACTTCCGGAGCCGTTTTGAGGCCCTAAACGTCCTAAACTTCCAGAGCCGTTTTGAGGCCCTAAACAACGTTTTTTGGGAAATCTACCGCCCAACGATTTTTTGTCCAAAATCGTCTTTTCCGTCATAGTCCTCGAAGAGATCTTTCCAACAGGCTATCATGCGCGTCAAACGAAGATAATATGACCAATTCGCGACCCCCGAAAGTTGGTTGTCCAACTCACCCCAATAGGGCCCACAAACTCTTGGTGTTACATCTTCTCGGGTTAGGGTTTTAGTTGTTTAGGGTTTTCTCTTATTGTTCAATAATACAAAGGCACTTGAGCCTCATTGTAAGACAGTTCAAAGGCATGTAGCCACCACATCTCTTCTCAGAGATAAGCTACCATCGCCCTAGCTGTTTATTTCCATTTTCTGTTTGTAAACATATTTCAATATTTTACATTAATGAAATGAAGTATTGTTTCTGCTGCATATCTGTGTTTATGGTTATCTCTGTATTTTGTTGCGTCACTGTTTAAATCCGGATCAAGAAAACCATTGTTTGTCCCTCACACGTGTTGCAACTAGGTTTTCTGAAGAGGCTGAGAATTGCAGGCTTGGGATAATAGGTCGAAGTCTGAAGAAGCAAAGATCCATGGTTGAGCAATCAGTTTGACTTGTTGAAAAGTGTAACTAGGTTCAGTCTTCATAATGACATGTAATTATGATTTTATGTAATGAGATGTAAAGAAGAAAAATAAAATTATTGTATTGACTTGCTTCATGAGTTTCATGAGCAAGAGATTTTGTTTTTGAGTCAAGGCTCCCATTAAGAGTCTTTAGGAATTATTTGTCATCTAGTCATAAATTGATAGAATCATTGTCATGTAATGAAGTCCTGTTACACTTTGTAAAAGGTCAAACTTATCTATGTAAAGTATCCTCCAAGACCTTGTCACTTATCCTCTTCAAGTCGGCCTACAACGATGGAAGAACTTGCTAGAAGAAGTCGGCCTAACTAATTGTGATCACGGTGGCCTAAAAGACATGTAATGAAGTTATATATAGCCACACTTGACATCACTTAGAGGTAAGCAACTCGACAAACATTCGATCAAGAAGAAGTGAGAAATAGAGTCCAGCAGTGGAAGTGCGAAGAAGGTATAACGAACAAGGATTCTTCTGGGTATTGCGAAGGAGAGATTCTTCTGGGGTCAGCAAAGGAAGGTTTCTTCTGGGGTCAGCGAAGGAAGGATTCTTCTAGGGTATTTGTTTTGCGTACAAAAAAAGAAGGACCGAAGGCATCAAGTGAAGATCAAAGAGAAGCAGTATAGAGACTAGGGTTTCTGATCTAGAGACCGAGATTCTTTAGAGATAGCCGAGAAGAGCAGTGTGGAGACTAGAGACCGAGATTCTCTAAGGGAAACCGAGAAGAAGCAGTGTGAAGGATAGAGACCGAGTTTCTCTAGAAGAAGCCAATGAGAGCAGTTCAAGATCAAGAAGAAAGTCGAGGAAGGGGAGAGGCAGAGCATCGAGGTTAGTGACAAGGTTCTTAGGAGGATACTTGAGTCAAGGGTCTTTGTCATGGTCTTGGTACTCATCAATTGAAGATCTAGAAGAAGAATTTTGATCAGGTTTTCCTCTCAAAAGGTGAGAGGTTTTGGCCCTGGCTGACAAGCCTACATATTGTGTCACTTGTCTTTTATTGTGCATATTGGTAATTGTCTTGATGAAAAGAACACAATAATAACATAACGAAGAAAAGACTATAAGCTAAGAAGTAAAAGTATATCACAAGCAATTATCAAGCAGAGAAATCTTTAAACTATTCATGCCCTAGATTTCTCAACATGACTATCGTTGACTCAAGGAAGAAGAATTATTTCAAGAAAGCCTTATGACTTGCTCTTGGAGAGGTTAGTAGGTCAAGGGTCTTGGTCTTGGAATTCATCACTTGAAGATTCTATAAGAAGAAGAATTTGTTTGGGTTTTCCTCTTAAATTTGAGAGGTTTTGGCCCTGGCTAATCGGCTACAACTTATGTCCATTTGTCTCATTGTTTTTTATATTTTGATAGTTGTCTGATGAAGAGAACACTATTATAATCAAAGATAAAGAAGAACCTAATCAAAAGAAGTAAAAAGTATTCACAAGCAGTTATCATTACTAGAGAAATCACCTCGTGTCTCTGCCCTAGATTTCTCAACATGGAATCAGAGCTATGGTGACAAGTTAAGAAAGGGAAACTCCATAAGGGACACTCAAACATTCAAAGACCAAAAGGGCATCAAAGGCATCAAAAGAAGATCCTCTCATCTCCAAGAAGGCAAGGGCTACATTATCATCTAGAAGAAAACTATCAAAACCCTAGATCAATCAAAGGAGAGGTTTACACTAGAAGCATTATTGGGATCCTCACTCATCACATCATCACAAGGAAGGAGACCTCAAAAGAATCTTATCTCTACTCAAATAAAAAGATCAAAGCATCTCGAAGTCTACTCGTCCAAGGGAAGAAAGATCAAGAAAGTTGTCATCATCATCGAAAGATCTAAGGTGATCTCCCTCTCTTTGGAGTCAAGGATCACTTTTGAAGAAAACCATCTTCAAGGAAAATTTTTCTATTACCTATATCATCATCAAATCGAATAGGCAATAGGTTGAAGGATCAACTTCACAAGTAAGAATATCTATGTCTACATATGAATCTGTCAAAATCTCTTTTTGCAAGGAAAGCAACAAACTTGTTGGGGCTTCAAATTTTCTTGCATGGAAGAAAAGCAAATATCTAAACCTCATAGAAAATGAGGTCATGGATCATGTTAAGGGCTCAATCACCAAACCTCCAAAGGAAGATGCTCAAGCACTTGCAAGGTATATTAAAGGGGAAGTAAGGGCTCAAAGGATTCTCATAGAATCCATCAAGGATCCCCCCATTCCCTAATGTATCTAAACTAGAAACATCAAAAGTAATATATGACAAACTTGTAGAGTTGTTTTCCATAAGCACTGAAGGAGAAGTAATCACATTGAGACAAGAACTCTACAAGATGAAGATATCACAAGAAGAAGGAATATCCTCATAGTTTATGAGGATATCTGAAATAAGGGACCAACTACAAAATCTAGAAGAAATAATGTCTAACAAAGAGATGACTAACGTAGTACTGAATGCACTACCAGAAGAATGGGGTAACTTTACATCAAGCATCTATGGGAACAAGGAAGCTATTACGTTCAAATATCTATGGTCACTATGCAAAATTGAAGAAACCGGGTTGAAGGAAAAATCTAATGTAGGACCAAATGAGTAAACTCAAGCATATGCTACTATGGCAAAGAGAAAAGGGAAATTTGGGAAATTTGGTCCTCAAAAACGAAAGAAGAATATGGCAAAGGTTCAATGTTGTGGATGTCAAGAATATGGGCACTACAAGAGAGATTATCCTAAGCTCAAGAAGGACAACAACAAAAGAGGAAGGGAAGAAGCCCATATCATTGAAGAAGTGGAAGACGCTGAAAAGAGGAAATCCAAGGAGGAAGTAAAATATCTCTACTATGATTAAGATAGTCTTCCTCACCTAGTTCTTTTCAAGTTTTTATTTCAAAATTTATGTTGTAAAATATAACTATCATCGTAGGAATCATCAGAAGCGTCATAGGATGCATCATGTTAGGAGATGGCATCATAGAAGCATACAATTAAAAGCAAGAGCATGTAACATCATCATAAAGAAGCATGAAAGATAGTTGAAATACAAACCACTAGGTGTCACCTATAGAAGGATGTAGCTCTTGGTAACCTCATTAGAAGCATAAGGAGTGCTTATGGGAAAAAGAAAATCATCTAGTATAGAACTCATCATACATCATTCAAAAGGAGCATTTGAACGATGAGGGTAATGAAGATCCTCCATTGGAAGGTTCACCTAATGGGAGAAGAAAGTGTCTCGCCAAAAATCCCAGCTTGTATGGGATTCAAGGGATGGTGGTATGATGACAAAAGAAGTGAAGCAAGTCAAGGTATTGAAGTTCTTTCAATCAAGGAAGTTGCCAAAGGAAGACTAGATGACCAAAAGAAAGAGATGAGGTATGTACGCTTGCACTTGACAAAAATAAAGCCATGTCATATGGTTGCAAATATCATGAATAAGTGATCTACCGAGCATGGTCAAAAGAAAGGATTTCCTCATGTGAAAGGATGCATGAAGACATGGTTCACACATTGATTAGATGAAATCAACATAATATTTCCTCATATGGAATATGAGGTGGTTGACAAAGTCGAAGGAACTATGATTGGAAGTTCCTAAAAGGAAATGTGTGAATAAAGAAAGGAAAAGATCATGAAAAATGCAACTATGGAGAAGGAAATCAACATCCAAGGACTAAAAGATTTGACTATGATATCTCCCTGGGAAAGATATGAAGATCTTGAAAAAGTTTGAAAAAGAAAGAGACCCTTGACGTTGTATATATTTTGGAGATGTGTCAACATGTATGTAGGATGTTGATGCAAACAAGGAGATCTCATGAGGAAAGACCATCACAAAGGTATTTTTGCTTTAATGTTCACTTTATATTTTTGAACAATATATGGATAGGCTAATGCACGGCTACCAAGGGAAGAGTTGTAGATGTTATCTACAACTGATGTTCATATGGTAGGATGAAAGATCCTAAAGGAAACAAGACATAAAGAAGGTAGCAAGACATGAAGGAAGGTCGTATATGGAATAATGGTTCACTTTCCGATGAAAAGAATGATGACATGACTGACAAGATTCATGAATTAAAGTGATGGATGGTTTGTGCGCTACAAGAAGTCCCAAAAAGATGTAGGCTCCGTATAATAGAAGAAACTCATGACATCAAAGAAAGGAGTCATACAAGTAGCTATTGTCCCATGATCTCCACCTAAAGAGTTGTTGGAAGCAAGTCCCTCTTCAAGAGGGAGATTGGTCAAGTCCCTAATTAAGAGGGAGCTTTGGTTCATTCCTTTTATAAGAATGTGTACATTCCTTTGTTGGAATGGGTATATCCTCCCTAGTTAAAAGGGAGAGATAGACACATCATTCTTGTCTTCACTTGGGAAGATCGAATGGAGGATTTGATAAACATTTGGCACCTGATACTCTTTGAGGATGTGATAGGGCATCCAAGACAAGAGTAGTTGTAAAGGACCGATATTTTTCAAGGACTGCGAATCCAAGATAATAATAGTCCTGGTGGAACATACTCTGAGAGAACCCGAGTGGGGTATGTTCCAAGAGAAACAATGATGATGGTGTCTATAAATCATTGGTCGCGTCGGTATTGTGCTCTAATCTTGTGGAGAAATAGAGTAGTTAGTCAAGGCCTTGCTATATGACAATGTTGGATGATATGATGCTAAACAGATAGGTTACCAATCCGACTCTTCTTATGACTATTCTTCAAATTGAATGTCCAAGTACCTTGTATGGATTATGAATACCTCCCTAGTTAAGAGGGAGTGTTGAAATATGTATCTAGTTTCAATCTTCATAATGATGTGTAATCATGATTTTATGTAATTAATGTAAAGAAGAAAAATAAAATTATTTATGACATGCTTGAGTCATGGGTTTCATGCTCAAGAAACTTCTATTTTATAGATGAAGCTCCCACTGTGAGCTATTACGTTTGGTTATTAAGTCATAAAGTCAATTGAGTCAATGTCATGTATTGAAGACCCATTTGGGCATGTTACATATTTAAAAAGAGAATTTATTTGAGTCACAAACACTCCAAGAGCTCGTCACAAGCACTCATTCAAGTTAGCCTTCCAAAGGAGCTAGAGATTATTCTAGAAGGAGATGTCGGCCTAGGCACAAGCACAAGTCGGCTTATTTTGCATGGACGGGCTACTATATAAAGGAAGACTCGGCCTCACTGGATGACACATTCGACAAGCATCTGAAATAGAAGAAGAAGTGCAAGATACACGAGCATAGAAGCCTCTCATCAAGCGAAGAAGGAAGAAGAAGAAAACGAAGTGTTTTGGGTTTATTTTTGTGCAAATATCTTTTACACGTGCGAAAAGGGTTACTACTTTTTGCTGCTAAAGAAGCCGAGTTACTACAATCAACCTAAGAGGTCAAATCAAGCAAGAGTTCAAGTCTCCAATCAAGCTAAATTACAGAAGAAAAGGACTCCATCCAAGCAAGAAGGAATCAAGGAATAAAAAATCATTGTTTGTCCCTCACACATGCTTCAACTAGGGTTTTTGAAGAGGCCAAGAATTGCAGGCCTGCGATAATAGGCCAAAGTATGAATAAGAAACCGAGATCCATGGTTGAGTAATCAATTTGACTATCGTTGACTCAAGGAAGAAGGATTATTTCAAGAAAGCCTTACGACTTGGTCTTGGAGAGATTAGTAGGTAAAGGCCTCGTTCTTGGAATTCATCACTTGAAGATTCTATAATAAGAAGAATTTGTTTGGGTTTTCTTCCCAAATTCGAGAGGTTTTGGCCCTGGCTGATCGCCTACATCTTGTGTCCCTTTGTCTCATTGTTGTTTATATTTTGATAGTTGTTTGATGAAGAGAACACTATTATCATCAAAGATAACGAATAACCTAATCAAAAGAAGTAAAAAGTATTCACAAGCAGTTATCATTACTAGAGAAATCGCCTCCTATCTCTACCCTAGATTTCTCAACATGGAATCAGAGCTAAGATGACAAGTTAAGAAAGGGTAGCTCCATAAGGGATACTCAAGCACTCAAAGACCAAATGGGCATCAAATGAATCAAAAGAAGATCCTCTCATCTCCAGGAAGATAAGGGCTACATTATCATCTAGAAGAAAAGTATCAAAACCCTAAATCGATCAAAGGAGAGGTCTACACTAGAAGCATTCTTGGGATCCTCGCTCATCACGTCATCACAAGGAAGGAGACCTCAAAAGAATCTTATCTCTACTCAAATAAAAAGATCGAAGCATCTAGAAGTCTACTCATCCAAGGGAAGCAAGATCAAGAACGTTGTCATCATCATCAAAAGATCTAAGGTAATCTCCCTCTCTTTGGAGTCAAGGATCAATTTTGAAGAAATCCATCTTCAAGGAAAAGTTTTCTATTACCTATATCATCATCAAATCGAATAGGCAGCAGGTTGAAGGATCATCTTCACAGGTAAGAATATCTATGTCTACATATGAATCAGTCAAAATGTATTTTTGCAAGGAAAGCAACAAACGGGTTGGGGTTTCAAATTTTCTTACATGTTTGAAAATGACAGATCTAAAGAAAATGAGGTCATGGCTCAAGTTAAGGGCTCAATCACCAAACCTCCAAAGGAAGATGCTCAAGCACTTGCAAAGTATATGAAAGGGGAAGTAAGGTCCCAAAGGATTCTCATAGAATCCATCAATGATCACCTCATTCCCTATGTATCTAAACTTGAAACATCAAAAGAAATATATGACAAACATGTAGAGTTGTCTTCCGTAAGCATTGCAAGAGAAGTAATCTCATTAAGACAAGAACTCTACAAGATGAAGATATCAAAAGAAGAAGGAATTGCCTCATACTTTATGAGGATATCTGAAATAAGGGACCAACTACAAGATCTAGGAGAAATAATGTCTGACAAAGAGATTACTATCGTAGTACTGAATGCACTACCAGAGGAATGGGGTAACATTACATCAAGCATTTATGGGAACAAGGAAGCTACTCCATTCAAAGATCTATGGTCACTATGCAAAATTGAAGAAACTGGATTGAAGACAAAGAGAAAAGGGAAGTTTGGGAAATTTGGCCCTCAGAAACGAAAGAAGAATATGGCAAAGGTTCAATGTTATGGATGTCAAGAATATGGGCAACTACAAAAGAGATTGTCCTAAGCTCAATAAGGACAACAACAAAAAATGAAGGGAAAAAGCCCATGTCACTGAAGCAGCGGAAGAAGTTGAAAAGAAGAAATCCAAGAAGGAGGAAGTAAAATATCTCTATTATGATTGAGATAGTCTTCCTCACCTAGTTCTTTTCAAGTTTTTGTTTCAAATTTTTTGTTGTAAAATATAAATCTCATGGTAGCAATCATTAGAAGCATGATAGGATGCATCATGTTAGGATATGGCATCATAGAAGCATACAATTAAGAGCAAGAGCCCATAACATCATCGTAAAGAAGCATGAAAGATAATTGAAATAGAACCCTGTGGATGTCACCTGTAGAGGGATGTAGCTCTTGGCAACCTCATTAGAAGCATAAGGAGTACTTATGGGAAAAAGAAAATCATCTATTATAGAGCTCATCATACATCATTCAAAAGGAGCATTCGCAGGATGAGGATAATCAAGATCCTCTATTGGAATCTTCATTGGAATGTTCACCTACTAGAAGCAAGTTTCTCACCGGAAATTCCAACTTGTATGGGATTCATGGGATGATGGTATGATGACAAAAGAAGTGAAACATGTCAAGGAATTGAAGTTCTTTCAATCAAGGAAGTTGCCAAAGGAAGACTAGATGACCAAAAGAAAGAGATGAGGTATGTATGCTTGCACTTGACAAAATAAACTCATGTCATATGGTTGCAGATATCATGAATAAGTGATCTACCTCAAGAGCATGATCAAAAGAAAGGATCTCCTCCTGTGAAAGGATGCATGAAGGCATGGTTCACATATTGACTAGATGAAATCAACATAATATGTCCTCATATGAAATATGAGGTGGTTGACAAAGTTGAAGGAACTATGATTGGAAGTTCCTGGGAGAAAATGTGTGAATAAAGAAAGGAAAAGATCATGGAAAATGCAACTATGGAATAGGAATCAACATCCAAGGACTAGAATATTTGACTATGATATCTCCATGGGAAAGATATGAAGATCCTGATAAAGTCTGAAAAAGAAAGAGACCCTTGACGTTGTATATCTTTTGGAGATGTGTCGCTATATATGCAGGATATTGATGAAAACAAGGAGATGTCATGAGGAAAGACCATCACAAAGGTATTTTTGATTTAATGCTCATTTTATATTTTTGAACAATATCTGGATAGGCTAATGCGGGGCTACCAAGGGAAGAGTTGTAGATGTCATCTACAAAGAATGTTCGAATGGTAGGATGAAAGATCCTGAAGGAAACATGACATAAAGAACGTAGCAAGCCATGAAGAAAGGCCAGATATGGACTAATGGTTCACTTTTCGATGAAAAGAAGGATGACATGACTGGCAAGATTTATCAATGAAAGTGATGGATGGTTTGTGCACTACAAGAAGTCACAAAAAGATGTAGGCTCCATATCATAGAAGAAACTCATGACATCGAAGGGAGGAGTCCTACAAGCAGCTATTTGTCCCATGATCTCCACCTAAAGAGTTGTTGGAAGCAAGTCCCTAGTCAAGAGGGAGCTTGGGTACATTTATTTTATAAGAATGGGTACATTCCTTCATTGGAATTGGTATATCCTCCCCAGTTAAGAGGGATAGATAGACATCATTCTTATCCTCACTTGGGAAGATAGAATGGAGGATTGTATAAGCATCTGGCATCTAATACTCTTTGAGGATGTGATAGGGCATCCAAGGCAAGAGTAGTCGTAAAGGACCGATATTCTTTGAGGACTGGAAATCCAAGATAAGAATAGTCCTGGTGGAACATACTCTGAGAGAACCCGAGTGGGGTATGTTCTAAGAGAGACAATGATGAGGGTGTCTATAAATCATTGGTCTAGCCAGCATTTTGTTCTAATCTTGTAGAGGGATAGAGCGGTTAGTCAAGACTTTGCTATATGACAATGTTGGATGAGATGATACTAAACAGATGGGTTACCAATCCGACTCTTTTTATGAGAATTCTTCAGATTGAGTGTCCAAGTACCTTGTATGGATTAAGAATACCTCCCTAATTAAGAGGGAGTGTTGAAATATGTAGCTAGGTTCGGTCTTCGTAATGACACATGAAATCATGATTTTATGTAATTGATGTAAAGAAGAAATATAAAATTATTTATGACATGCTTGAGTCATGGGTTTCATGCTCAAGAAACTTTTATTTTATAGATGAAGCTCCCACTGTGAGCTATTAGGTTTGGTTATGAAGTCATAAAGTCAATTAAGTCAATGTCATGTACTGAAGACCCATTTGGGCATGTGACATATTGAAAAAGAGAATTTATTTGAGTCATAAATCCTCCAAGACCTCGTCACAAGCACTCATTCAAGTCAGCCTTCCAAAGGAGCTAGAGATTATTCTAGAAGGAGATGTCGGCCTAGGGACAAGCATAAGTTGGCTTATTTTCATGGACAGACTGCTATATAGGAGGCCTCGACCTCACTTGATGACGCATTCAACAAGCATTTGAAATAGAAGAAGAAGTGCAAAATACATGAGCATAGAAGCCTCTCATCACGTGAAGAAGGAATAAGAAGAAATCAAATTGTTTTGGGTTTGTTTTTGGGTAAGTATCTCTCACACATGCGAAAAGTGTTCGTAGTTTCTGTTGCTGAAGAAGCCGAGTTATTACAGGCAACCTAGGAGGTCGAATCAAGCAAGAAATCAAGTCTCCAATCAAGTCAAATTGTAGAAGAAAAGGACTACATTCAAGCAAGAAGGAATCATGGAATAAAAAATCATTGTCTGTCCCTCGCACATGTTGCAACTAGGGTTTCTGAAGAGGCCGAGAATTGCAGGCCTGTGATAATAGGCCGAAGTCCGAAGAAGAAGCTGATATCCATGGTTGAGCAATCAGTTTGACTAGCCTTGACTCAAGGAAGAAGAATTATTTCACGAAAGCCTTATGACTTGGTCTTGGAGAGGTTAGTAGGTTAAGGGTCTTGGTCTTGGAATTCATCACTTGAAGATTCTATAACAAGAAGAATTTGTTTGGGTTTTCTTCTCAAATTCGAGAGGTCTTGGCTCTCGCTAATCTGCTACACCGGTTTTCCCACACTGGGTTTTCCCAGGTACGTTTAGTCCAAAAATAAGTGTGTCCTTTGTGTGATTGTCTCATTTATTTTTTCAATACTTGATTTGTATATTGGTGTAGGTTGCAGTGTATTTGCATTAATATTTTCTGAATATTTCTGATGATAACTTGTTAAAATGAAGAACACAAGTAGGTAATGCAAATCAGTTTACTGCAGTAGGATTTCTAGATTGTTAGATTCAGAAATTTTCACATGGTATCAGAGCGATTGCAATTCAAGGAGGACTGAAGCCATCGGCGAAAGGAAAGAGGAAAATATGTGTGAGAAGACAGTTGTCCCAAGAGACAGAGCAGATTCTGGCCAACAATGCAGAGGAGGGGTGATGCAGTCACCAAGGGAGGCTCACGCAAAGCCTGCGTCAGCCTGATTGGGTGACGTTGTTGCTGCAGAATGCAACGCAGTAGTTGTTGGGCCAACGCAAAGACTGTTGAGTCTCGTTTTTCTAGTTGTCGTGGCTAGAGGTGCAGCGCAGATTTCATCTGGAGTTGCTAGAGGGTGTTGATTCTGTTGGTGCATAACAATACCTAGTGGGGCAGAAGCAAGGAAGAGGGAATCAGTTCCTCAGAAGATTTCTTGCCAAGAAATCTAGATCCAATGTTGAGCAGCAGCAAAGAGAGATCAAAGAGGGGTGGTTCGACAATGGTTGGCAGAAGGATTTTCGTCAAGGAAATCGAAATTCAGAGGGAGCTTGTTCCTTAGAGGATTTCTAGCACCAAAGAAATCAAGATCCGAGTTTTGTTGGGGCAGCAGCAAAAGAGGGAGAAGAGAATCAGTTCGACATTCATTTCAGCAGAGATGGCCATTAACGGACTAAGGGACAGGTTGGATGGGGCATCCAACTTCGTCATCTGGAAGGCCAGGATCCTGGCAGTTTTGGATAAAAATCGCATCAAGGATTATGCCTTGAGGACAGTTGTTGTTCTGGTTGATGTTGATCCTCTCAAGAAGTACGAGGAGGCTCAGGCAAAAGCAAAGTGCATGATCTTAGATGGGGTCAAGGATCATGTGATCCCACATATTGTTGTGAAGGACACAGCAAGGGAAATGTGGGAGGCCTTGAACACATTGTACGAAGGAACTTCCGTTCAGCAAAAGATGTTGCTTGAGAGTCAGTTGAGACAGTTTCAAATGCATAAGGGAGAAGAAATTGATCCCTTCCTGCCCAAGTTGCAAAGGATCCGTGACCAGCTAACTTCCGTAGGGGCTACACCAGATCTTGAATTTATGGTCAAGACTGCCCTGAATGTAGTCACTGAAGACTAGGAAACCTTTGTCCAAAGCATCTTGGGCAAGGCTTCTCTTCCCAGTTGGGAGGAGATGTGAGCAGTTCTTCAACAGGAAGAGATCAGACGGTTGACCAAGGCGAGAAGCAGCAGCAAAGTGATCAGAGCCAAGAAGGAGGAAGAGAAGGATGCGGCTCTCGCATCCACAGGACAGCAAGGGCAGTAGAAGAGAAAGAAAAAGGAAATGTGGAGAAATGGGTCATTTCGCCATGCAGTGCCCTCGAAAAAAGAGTAAAGAAGAGAAGTCTAACTCAAAGGTTGCTCCAGTGCAAGCTGACAAAGAGGACAATGATGATTGTGCCATGAGTGCTCATACACCTCTAGAGAAGAGGTGGGGCGATATTGAGCTGTAGTCAGGAGGGCTACAGTAGAGGGCAAGATCTTTTAGGTGTTGAAACTCTTGGATCACATACGACTACAGGAGGCCTTAATGGCAGTAGCAGAATGACAAGAGTCAGTTGGTGCGAGGGATGATGGAGCAACAATGGCAAAGCTAGAGTGTCAGAGTCTGAAGCAGCGCAGTAGAGGGTCGCAGCAGTGCAGAAAGCACAAAGCAAATACAACAACAGTGCAGTAGCATCAGAGGATCAACACAGATTAGCAGCAGAGGTAGCTTCAGTGTCAAGGGGCATCCAGAATGACCAGCATGTCAGCTTTTGGGTGGCTTTTCAGTTGCTTCTCAACAAATGAGTTGCATGTCAGCTTTTGGGTGGCTTTTCAGTTGCTTACTTCTCAACAAATGAGTTGCAGTGCAACAATTAGCAGTGGCAGTGTTATTGGCAGCATGATGCAGCATATTGAGAGGGAGTTGCAATACAGATGCAACAGTGACAGTGGCAGTGCCATGGGCAACAGTACATATTGCAGTAGCGCAGTGGATGAAGGGCAGCAAGTCGAGCATCAACAGCGCAGAGGACCGATGTCGTGGATCAGTGTAATACTTCTATTGGGAAGTATTGCTAGAGCACATTCCTCGCTAAGAGGGAGTGTTGATTTTTGGGTAGCATCAGATGTGCTTTAGCTCCGAAATTTTGTGAAGGGTCTAGAACACATGAGATCTCCAAGACCCAGAAATCGTTTGGTGAAATTCCACCCGGATTGTATTTTATCAAAAGAATTCATATTTTTAATGGGGTTCCTAAGTCTAAACTTAGGAAAATTAAATTATTAATGGGTATTAATGAAAATATGGGTGAGAAGCTTCGAAGAGATGAGGACCAAGTTTAATTTAATCTTAACCCTTGATTAGAGATTAGATCACGGTCGTTGATCTCTCAACAAGAAAAGTATAAAGGAAGGCTTGGGGTCAGTTGGAGAATACACACAAGGAGAGCAGCACTTGAGCTACTTCGAAATTATGGGGCGTGGTTTGCTGAGAATTTCGGAATAAGTTCCTATTGCAAAGAGGGGCAGTTCGGCAGAGGGACTTCCTTCCAAGGCCGAAAATACATAGCAGAGAGGCAAAGCAGCACCAAGGAGACACAACGCAACTCCAGAAAGGGCGACACAAAGGCTTGAGGGTTGACGCAATCACTTAGAGGCAGCGCTAAGGTTTCCGTGAGGCAAGTCGGGCATTAGTTCAGCAGATCGATTTCTAAGCTAGGAAGGCTCACTGGGAGGGTGATGCAGCTCCTAGAGGAGGTGAGGCAATTCTAGCACAGAGCTGAGAGCAGCCATTGTTGCACAGCATTAGGGGCAGCACAGTAACCTGTGGGGTTTGTTCATCCAGTTGCTGGATCCACCAAAATATCTATCTCTGGATAGAGGTACGTCTGCCGGGTTTATTCTCTGTTGGGTGAGCCGGATTTGGCACCCTAGTTGTATTCAAAAATCTGTTTAATAATAAAACCCTCATATCTACTGCACTGGTTTTCCCACACTGGGTTTTTCCGCGGATGTTTAGTCCAAAAATAAGTGTGTCCTTTGTGTGATTGTCTCATTTATTTTTTCAGTACTTCATCTATATATTGGTGTAGGCTGCAATGTATTTGCATTAATATTTTCTGAATATTTCTGAAAATATCTTGTTAAAATGAAGAACACAAGTAGGTAATGCAAATCAGTTTACTGCAGTAGGATTTCTGGTCTGTTAGATTCATAAATTTTCACACATACAATAGCACAAGATTGAGAGAGGCTTCTCAATGAGTGTGTTGAGTCCGAGGAAGGGGGCAGCAAGAAGATCCAAATCAGGCAAGGAGGGTTTGATCAGATAGATCAGAGCCAGTTGTTGTATGTAATCCTCAATTGGATCATTTTCCAAGGAATGAAGCCGAAATAAGTACTAAAGAATTTTAAAGAAAAACTTTGATTGGGCAGATTCGCAGAATCTGTTGTCGTCTTTTTGTGATTGAGATTGGTAAATTTGGTTCTGCTAAAGTTAGTGTTATGAACCTAGCTGTGCATTTAATCAGAAGATCATTAATCTGCTAGGAATTAAGTGTCCCGTGCTAGGTTTATAGGAATTTTAACAAGCCATATGTCATTTTTCTCTATTCCTCGAGTTTGCTATGGAAAACAATGTTGTTTGTGAAGATAATATGATGAAGTGCTTTACGCTTAGTCTCAAAGAAGGTGAAAATTTCTGGTTCAAAACTATGGGCAGAAAACAAATCAGGTTTTTCTCAGAATTTTTAGAAGCATTCTACAAATGCTGGGACTGGTATAACAATGAGCAGTGGCTGGCTGGTATGCAACAAATTAAGGAGTTCTATGACACAATGAGGCTCAAAAATGAAGCAGCTATTGAGGAGCAAATGAAAAAGAGCCCGACTTCAGCCATCACTTATGAAGAAAGGGACGTGGATAGCATTATAGAGTTATGCTCTAGTGAAAAAGACAAACGTGGCACAATGGAAGAGCAAGACAGCTGTGATCCTCTTGCTGAAAATATGGCTGAATCTAGTCTTGAAAATGATGGAGTTTGGTCCAATGCTTCTTCGGATTTTGATCCAGATGAGGATGAAGAATTACGGCTTGATGCCCCTTTTGAACTTGATGAAGATGTTCTGATTCGAAGAGAAGATAACAGCCCACCTTCTGAAAATAGATGCAGCAAAAGTAGGGAAGCCATTCATTTGCAGGAAAACCGTCATAGATCATATTGGTTACATTTCAATGGTCCCCTTACTTTCAATGAAGAGGTTGGCCCCCAGCAAGAAACCATCTCCGGCTCACTTCTGGAGGAAGAATGCCCAATTCTAGGAGAAGATCAGCTCATGAATATACCAGATTTCGAAACCAATGAGGAAGATAGTCCAGATTTGAAAGAAGGACCTGGCCCACCTCTTGAAGAAAATGCACACAGTAGCATAAAAGAGGATAGTTCCAGCCCTGATAAAGACTATCTGAGCCCTCTATTTGATAACGATGTGGTAGTGAAAGAAAATGCACAAATTCCCAAAGAATGCATGTCCAGCCCTGCATTGGAAAATTACAGTTATTGTGATGGTAACTTGGTTAGAATTGAGGAGCACTCAGTGGACAGATTTGATGAAGAATTAGAACACAAAAGAGAATCAAGCGCAGACAAGGGTTTGTTATTGGGTGATTTTATAGCTCCAGATGAACAGTCCAACAGTGATGTTTCTGCCTCTATCACTAATTTGGAGGATCAAAGGACAGGACCTTGTCCCTCTGAAACTGATAAAAATTTCAAATCTGATCTGGTTGGAAAAATGGACATCGATTCTCCTGTTTTCGACACATATTTCGCAAATCTGGAAATCTGTGATAAGGGTTTACTGTATGATGCCTGGTTAAAGATCTGTATGCAGAACGTGAAGGCACTCCTAATTATGATGATAACCACAGCCAGTATATTCAAGTGTAAATCTAGGTTTTGTTCAGTGTTTTAAAGGGAAACTTATATCTTGTCCTCTCAAAGCTTGAAAGAGGCATGTTGTAACTAATTTAGAATCCCAGGTGTGTAGTTTATTACTATGATTAATTTTGATACCTCCCTTTTAATTAGATTCATGTAGCTTATTGAATTCGCCCTTATCAACCTTAAGGAATACTCATGTCTAAAGAAGGAAACTGCTACATACTCAGCTTGAAGTTTTAAACAATATGTTACATTTGAACTCAAGTTCAAATACTCGCAAGCCACTCATAATTTGTTGGATTTTACTAATTTGGAAAAATGGGGTTTCAAAAGTTGTGATTTTAAGTGACAAAAACAAATGTTCTTGTGTGTTTGAGATTGTGACTTAGAGAATCAAGACATCAATTAAGAGGAGGAATTGAATGACCAAAGAGGATACATCTTTCACAGCTTTGGTACACTGGAAAGATAATGGAAAGTTAGAGATAACAGTGAAGTTCGAGGGCCCAACTCTAACAACCATCATGTCTTGCCAACTTTCAAGCAAGCAAGCAATATGTACAAGCTTGTCACTCCAATATGTACAAGCATGCAATTCCATTTCCACCTAGGCCTACTAATTCCACAAATGACGACGATATGAGTGACACGAACCAAGTTCACGTAATTCAAAAGACTTTTGTACATATGCTACTACCCTTGCAATGTCAGTTCCCTACCCTAACCAAGTCAAACAACTAATACAAAGCTCTGATTTGAAAGAAAAACAAATATATCTAGACGCAGCAAA
This sequence comes from Pinus taeda, assembly GCA_000404065.3. Classification (NCBI taxonomy): domain Eukaryota; kingdom Viridiplantae; phylum Streptophyta; class Pinopsida; order Pinales; family Pinaceae; genus Pinus; species Pinus taeda. Next base: position 74,483 of record APFE031315726.1, on the reverse strand, counting down.
GTGCATAACTTCTTCTTATCTCTCATGAATCTCAATGTGGTATGAAAGCAGGTGTGAATAATAGTTTTCAACATTTGATCTAATAGATCTTGCACTAGTGGCATAACTTAAGGCTTCTTTGCAACTACGAAACTAGGGTTGTTTGGAGCATCTCTTTTTCTTCGGGTTTAAACTTAATCAGCTATCTTTCTAGGATTTAAACCCTACTTCAACACCACCACACCTTTTCTAGGGTTTAAACCCTCCTTCAAGGCCAATGCACGTTTTTTACGGTTTAAACCCTCCTTCAAGGCCATTGTACTTTGTCCAAGGTTTTCTAGGCTTTAAACACCCCTTCAAGGCCAACTCACATTTCATTCCTTGTTATGCAACAAAAGGTGGCATATTGCATATTTTTTCCAACATAAGTTGGTATTCTCTTTCTTGTGGGCCTGTTACCCACGATTTCGTGGGTGATATCCCTAGGAGAAAAATTTTTTGCAAGATGTTCCTCAGTCAGCAACCATCAGCCCCTTGCAATCACTAGCTAGCTCATTGTGCCACTTCTCCGCCACCTGAGCCAACCATTTGGTCCCTCACCCATCTGCCATGATCGTATGTTTGAAGGTGGGCCTCCCAAACCTAAAGGTATGCCTTGTCATTTGATAATTGAGTATTGTAGTTTGCTTATCATGGACACTTTTGGGCATGTATTAATGGGGGGTTTTGGCAGAAAGAATGGGCTAGGTTTGTGCTATTGTCCCCTAGTCTCCTTTTGGATGATAAACCTTGGATTCTAGTCCCGTGGTATCTCTTTTACTGACCATTTGACTTTAAGGATGGTATTTCACGGGAAACCCTGATTTTGGTTGTGTGGTCCCACTCCCTCATCCACATATATTACCCACTTTCCACTCATTACTTCCCCATTCATCATTTCTCCCACCTGGGTCCACATTCCTCCACTTGGTCCACATAGGGCTATCTCTCCCCTTCCCTTTGCCCACACCTTGGGTCAGGCCTGGAATGATGCCCCGGAGGTTGATGCAACTGAAAAGAAAAGTAAAAGCATTTTGGCCACATTCAACAGGAAAATGTACCACAAAATGCAAAAGATGGTCCGGACAAACACATTAGCACGTGGGCAAAAGCCAATACATGAGCTCTACCCCATCATCATGGCCATCACCCTAGTTCCTACAGGTTCTATGAGCCTCCTTCATCAAATAGGAACCCATGATTGTCCCAACCCCTGGTGGGCAATGAACGGCCCTACTTTAAAAGGGGGTATCCACTGCTACATCTCATACATCATGCTCTTACCCCTTGAGCCCCAAGAATTTAATCAAAGAAAAATCATAAAAAAGCAAAAGGCATATAAAGAAGAGTGGAAAAATCAAGGTTGGGCCACCTCATGTACGATGATTGCTCCCACCTATACATTATAAACCCAAGTGTGAGCTTCCCTTTTATTAGCTACCCTTGCACCCCCAACATGTTGCCCAAGGTTGCCCCTTCTCATCCCCTACTTCATTCACCTCTCTATCACATACCACCCTCTTTTAAAGGATGTACTTTGAAAATATTATCCCCTTTAAAAGTAGAAACCACCTAATAGGATACTTGGCTAACCCCATTTGGAGTTTGGGAGACATTGGAACATCCCAAAGCCCATTATGGAAGGGCAAGCCATTATGAATTCCCCAAGCTCATTTACTCGATTTCTCTAATGACTTATTGTACTGGAAGGCTAGGGGACGCATTGGATCTTATGCAGGATTGCAGATGGCCTCCATCTTGGGTTTGGTCTCCCTATACGGGGTCCTAAGCCTCAAGAGGGCCACAGTGGCACATGTAGAGTGTGTGTTGAGAGCCATGGGCCTCCACAGCAGTAGACGGTGCTCCATGGATCCCTGAGGATGTTTAGAGACTGCTCGAGATTCACCTATTGGACGAGGAAGATGCACCCAGTTCACCTTTGCCCAGTCGGCCCCATAGATGTACCATGCACTTGGCAGCAGACCCAGGACTTGTAAGATGATGTGGCATCACCTACACCATCATTAGATCCCTTATAGATGATCTACAGGCATCTTCTACTCATTTGGAGACCCATGAGGTTATTATTGTACCCCCACACCCACTGGGAGCACCACAGGTTTATTGTTTGGAGAACAAGGGACCACCCCCTTGTCCATCACTTTTGAGGGTCTTATTCTTCATTATGGCACCTATGGACCTCATTAGGCCTCTTGGAAGGACCTACGACATGTATTATTTATCATTTGACCTCTTAAGAGGCTAATTATTTCATTTGTGAGCTAGTTTGGTGGGCTTGTCACCAAGAATTAGGTTATTAGCACATTATTTTATTTTTGGGGCTTATGTAGGTCTAAAAGACTAATTCGAACTCCTCATTAGTGTATAAATACAAGTGAGATGAGTTCATTTGCTCATCATCACTTTAATTTGGATCTCTTCTCCCTCTTGAGAATTTCACACTTTTTCTTGGAGGATGAATTGGAGCTTTACGAATGAATTTTGAGGTTTGGATCTAGTTTCTCTTATCTTGGAGCTCCTCTATTATCAAATTGGGGATGGTTGGATATGTTCTATTACATGTAAGTACATGCTTTTAATGTTAGTCTTGTTTTACTTTGTCATATACATTGGATTGGGAATTTCGCTATTTTCACGGCTAATTGTTGCATGCATTTACTGCTTAAATTGTGGAATTTTGTCTCTATATAGCATCTAATGTATGGGTCATGTACTTTTGAATGAAATTTCCTAGGGATAATTCTATCAATGAATTCATCTTGATAAGCCATCACCTTTGCAAGTTGAATTATAAAGTTGTAAGGTTGTTTCCCTTTGCCCTAGAAGGCAAGGGAGGTAGTCTTAAGGCCTCCTTGACTAAGAAACAAGGTCCTCATTCATATTTATCCTAGATTCCATTCTTCCAAGACTAAGGCACTGATCTACCAAGAGGTGGTCACTCAAAAATCAACTTTTTTTCATTGTCTTCTAAGTCTAGCCAAGTTGCATCACCTAGGGCATCATTTTCCCGACAAAGTAACCCTCCAAAAAGTTTGAACTCCTAGCCTCTCTTGCGTTGGTGTGTCCTCAAGGCCTCCTCCAATTTTGGAGCCATTCCAACCGTGGAGTTGTGAGATAACCCAAGCCCTAGCTCTGAGATCAAACTTTGCTCTGGTATCCCCAAGGCTAGTGCCTCGTAGGATCAATTTGACACCTTTAAGTGAAAATTCTTGCTTTGACCCTTTCCCCATCCTTGTCTGGGTTAAGAACATCATTGGTTGCTAAATTCTTGCCTCTTAACCTGGGTTGGGTCCACTTGGTCCCATGTGGTCCCACTCCTTCGAAAAGACAATTCTTCAAGAACCATCTAGGATACCAATTTCAATAAGGATTTTAGCGATTGGGAAACTCTTTCACAAGTTATATTTCCTAAACCTAACCCTGAAATCCCCACATCCTTCTCCTAGAAGACATTGTACCTTGCTTAGAAAGCAAGCAAGCTCCATTCTTGACCCTCTTCTGGAAAGGGATTGTTAGGGTCACTTTATATCCATTTGTTGATTTATCCTTTCATTTGTGACTCCATATATACCGGGTCTCCTCCCATCCATGAAAGTCCGTAAATAGTAGGGAGCCTTAGCTGAGGTGACAGTGGGCTAAGTCTCCATTAGTTGCCCTTGGTCTAGCATTTGACCCTTTGGGAATCCCCTTTAGTGTTGATAAATCTAGGGCATTAGTGTTAGTTGATTTCTCTTCCATTAGTGATTGCTTGTGAATGCTTTTTACTTCTTTAGATTAGGATCTTCTTCACGTTAGATTATTAGTGTTTTTCTTCATCAAACAGTAACCAATGCATGAACATAAATACACAAGAAACACATCATGTAGGAATGAAACAGGGCCAAAACCTCTCACTCTTCGAGAAGAAAACCCGCACAAATTCTTCTTATAGAGATTCCAATTGACGAATACCAAGATCAAGACCCTTGAACTATTAGCCACTCCAAGACCAAGACACAAGTCCTCTTTGATAGTCAACCTTCTTCTTCGATTCTCTTCCACTTTGATCTTCTTCATAAATACCAAGACCTTGCTTCTTGTGATGGCCCCGAGTCCTTGAGATAGCACCGAAACCGAACTATAGTTTCCTTTTGCACCGAACTGTAGTATATCTATACTTGTCCAAACTATGTAACACAGATTCTTGTTGTCACTGTGTTTGCAAAGAATTTTGAATTCCCTTGACTACACCGAACTGTAGTATCTTCATTGAACTGTGATTAGATACCGAAACTTTAGTCATCTCCTTCACTGCTTCTATTCACCCGAAATTACAGAGGCATCCGAAATTCCTTGACTGTTGTACCTTGGTCCGATTTTCTTAACTGAACTGTCTTCTACACTCTTATCTGAATTGAATACAATGATTGCCCATCGAATTCAGAGTATGACTATCTCTCTTCATCAAATTCGAACTTCTGTCGCTATAATTGACCTCCGAAAATCTCAGAGATAGCCGAGTTCTTCATTATCCTTTTGCGAAGATCATAGCCACGTATTTATAGTAGTTTGTCCATAAATAAGCCGACTTGTATACATGAAGAGATGTGTCTCTTATTTGTGAGCTGACTTGTGTTATTTAATTCATCTTGCAGGCCAACTTCAAGAGGAGATCCGTGCTTGTCCTTTGGAGGGCTATTTTGACAGTCCTATAAACTTAGAAAACTTTTGACATATCTTCATACATGACATTGACTCTTTGACAAATCCTAAAGCTCTCAATGGGAGCCATTTAGAAATAAAAACTCTTGCTCATGAAACCCATGAAGCAAGGCATACAAAAATAATTTTATTCTTTTCATTTCATCATTTACAAAGATCATAATTGCATGTCATTATAATGACCGAACCTAGTTACATTTTACAACATTTAGGTCCCCTGCTAGTTTGAGCAGTAACAGGGCCTATCAAGGCAAACTTCTAAAGACTTTATGAAGGCTTCTTCTTACACTATTGTTGAGCGGCGAGCCCAATGGATTTCTTATAGTACACATTTGGTTGTGCACTATACATATGAACCCTACCTCTCTGATTTTTTACAAAGCATATATGATGGTTTTAAAGTGGTTTCTTCAACTTATTATGATGTGAGGTGTGCTTCTTAGTCTCTTAAGTTGATACATAGTGACATGTGTGGGCCTATGACCACTCATTCTCTTGGGGGATCTAAGTACTTCCTCATCTTCTATGGTGAAAGTTTCTATTGATTCCTTTAGAATCTTTTCCACTACTTCCTATAGATGATTCTCAACATGTTTCAATGGATCTCCATAATGTCCCAATTTGGCTCCCTTGAATTTTTTGTAATTATGTATGTTTACAATATTTTGTTTACAGCATGGATAGTTTAATACCATGTTTTGATTAGCACCGTGAGTTGGAAATGCCATGGTGACTAGAACAATTGGAATACATGTAAATATTTTTACTTTTGCAGATTTAATAAAAATCCCAATATTGACTAAGGCAGAAGCGGCAAAAGGGGCTATGATACTGCAAGTGAGGAAACGTGAGGGGTCTAAGGGAATCGTATATGTTACCCTTCTATTAATCTTGTTATTTTAACCTTCACCTTTTTGGGAGTTGAGTTCATAATTAAAATTTGGGAATATTAAGAGTGGAGAAAACCACAACCCCAATTCAACCACCACCTCCTACTTTATTGGAAAATGTGCTCCTTTCCCCCTATCTTCTTCAATGCTAATCCAAGTTAAGGAAAAAGGCCTCTTTTTGGATTGATTTTTTCATTCATGAATTTTTATTCGCTCTGGAAGAAGGAATTCAGATAGGAGAAGAGAGAGCATTCTGCCAGAAGGAAAAGAAATTCTTGAGGAAGGTGATTGAACTCTGATAGCCAAGAACCAGAGATTTTCCCGCTGGAGTGGATATCAGCCTAGGCCCTGGACCTTTCTATGCATATACTGAAGAGCAGTGGAGGGTGGATAGTTCTGAGGGACTATGGAGTAGAGAAAGAAGATCCCCTTGTGTTGTATGTGTAGGTATTGTGGGTGTTAGATAGTTTCTCTGTCTGTAATAGAATCAGCAGTGAAAAGAATGAAATCTTTGTTGGATACTAAACATATTAGCCTAGACCTTCCTATGCACATATTGAATAGCACTAGAGGGAGAACACTCTGAGGGATTGTTGAGCAAAGACAGGAGATCTTCTTGTGTTCTATGTGTAGGTATTGTGGATGCCAGATAGCTGCTCTACCTTTAGAAATCCTTACAATAAGCTATTTGATTGAGAAACTCTCGTTGGCATGAGTTAAAGATTTGCCCTAAATTATTCTTGCATTACCTCTTCGCCCTAGTGGAATCATAGCCTCGCTAGGCGATAGGCTATTGTAGAAAGATCAAGTGCAACAAAGCCTACAGTTAGGTGGATTATTACTTAGCCTCAATCAATTTCCTAGTTTGCAGATTTCAAGAACAGATAAATCATTTTATTCTTCTTAATAATTTGTTATGATTATGCATATTGCTAGTTTTTTACTATTTTGAATGCTGAAGATTTCTTCCTACATATTGCTGTTGTAGGTAGTGGGAAGTAAATATATATATATATATACACACATACATATACATGGCATTTATTATCTGTAGATGAAATCTTATAGTATGTTGTGCATGCTAGTCCAGTTCTTGCAAATTTGTTGGTAAGTGAAGTTCAAGCCAATGATTTACTCAATATCTTGTTTTATCAAGAAAATTTATAGTTAAATTGGAGAATGTTTCTTGGTTAAATCTTGAAAGCATGCATTCACCACGGTATTGGAAAGGACTATGCTTGTTACAGGAATTTAGACCTATGAGGAATACATCTTTACTTATAACATGAGAATGTCGTTGCCTCTTAATTCTTCGGTTACTCAACTCATTAGTGGAATGTTAACTGTTATAATGAAGGGTGATTAAATGGTGTTGGGAACGAGTTAATTTGGAAGTTAATGTTAAAGAGTTTTTTTTATGAAAGAAAAAAATTTTGAGGGATATCTTGGGGTTTTGGTGTATTGTAATAAAAATATATATCTTGTGTGTTATAGCATGTATCGCATAAGATAATTATTTGTTGTGACATGGCATGTATTGCATGAGATAAATATCTATGGCAACACAGCATTACCATAGATTATAAATATTTCTTGCGATACAATATGTATCAGATAAGATAATTCTTTGTTGTGATATAGCATGTATCACATAAGAAAATTATCTGCTGTGATATAATATATGTTGCTAAGAAGTTGTGAATTGGATGTAGTTCAGGTGGTTGGGAGAAATGCTGTTAACCTCCCCACACATGTCCAATTCTCACATGTCACATGTTGAGCTCATAATGAGTATATCCATGTAATGGCTTCAAGCCTTGTTGTTTGAGAGTCCCTCAAAGACTGAAACATGTATATTCCTCATATGGAATATAAAGATATTTCTTTAGAAAAAGAAAAATATGTTGCTAAGAAGACAAATCTTGAGACTTATGGAAATTTTAAGGAAACTTAGAGTTTTCTTTCTTATCACGTGAAAAGATTTTTCGGCAGTGCGATACATTGAACGAGAAGAAAGTCTTAGGGCACAATAAAGAAGGAGGTGATTGCTTGTCACAGGAAAGATAAATAATCTCTGCAACATGCTTTGAGAAAAGAAAATAATTTGGTGCACTATGTAGAGAAGGAAAAAAGGATAAGAGAGAAAAATGAAAAAACAAAAATAGGAAGAAGACTTGTTACGAGGGAGATAAATTTTTCATGTGATATGTATTTCTTTATCAGATTATATGTGATAAAGGCGAGAAGGATAAGATTCAAGGATCACATCATACCTCACCTTTCCAGAAAGAAGACAACTCAGGCCATGTTGACAACTATCTTAGGGATGTACCAGAGTTTGAGTTAAGTCAGGAAGTTGGTACTCAAAGATAAACTCAGAACTATCAAGATGACCAAGTCTGAGTCTATGATCTCATACCTTACCAGATTCACCCAAGTGAGGGACGAGTTAGATGGAGGTGGGGGGAGAGTTCAAGATAGAGACCTTGTGAATTTTGCACTATTGGGCTTTGCCAAGCCATGGGAAAACTTCACTGATGTAGTGAGTGCAAAGAAAAGCTTCTAGATTAGTAGCGTCTATGGAATGATTGTGTGTAAGAGGAGATCCAAAAGCAAGCTAAATATGGGTCTCAAGTGAAGACTGAGGAAGAGGAGAAATTTTCCCTAACTAGCAAAGGGGGCAAGGCCAAGGGAAAGAAAAATCTAGGAGGGGTCAAGTCCATTTTAGGAGGAAAGAAAAAGAAAGATCTCGGCAAAGTGAAGTGCTCCTCTTGTCATTAGTTTGGCCACTATTCCACCAAGTGTCCAAACAAGAAGAAGGGATCCAAGACGGATCACGTGGCAACATCAGCAAAGGTGGAGGAGTTCACCTATTAGTTCGAGGATTTTTCTCTCATAGCTTGCATGGAAAGCTTAGTGGCCAGCAGCGTGTGGTATATTGACAATGGAGCATCCTGTCAAATGATCAAGAACAAAGGATATTTCAGCCAATTGACAAAGAAGGATATGCAGTTTCATATAGAGATGGGAGATGATGGTAAGTACCTAGCACAGGGCATGGGTATTGTCAAGTTTGAGAGGGAGTATGGGAATCCTCTCTAACATAGAGATGTCATCTATGTCCCAGTGTTGAAGAAAAAACTTGTTTCAATCTCAACCTTGGAAAACAAAGGTTATGAGGTTATCTTCAGCAAAGGAAAGTCTTTCCTCAAGGCCTTAAATACTGGAGCCATGAAGCAAATTGGAGTTAGGGTGAAGAACCTCTAGATGTTACAGTTTGAGACAGAAGCGTCCTTGAGCAAAAAAGAAATTAGTGCTCATAGACGTGACCTTGGAGAGCTTTGGCATAGGCGTATGGGTCACTTACAACATGGAGCGTTGAATATTTTAAGGGAGGTTGCCACAGTACAGTGTAGATCAACATGACGTGTGTAAGGGTTGTGTTACCGCTCAAACTAGTAGGGGGTCTAAGGGGACTCCCTAACGGGAAAATGCTAGGCCAAGGGCAACAAATGGAGACTTAGCCCACTGTCACCTCAACTAAGGCTCCCTTCTATTTACGGACTTTCACCGATGGGAGGAGACCCGATATGTATGGAATCACCAATGAAGGATAAGTCAATGGATATGAGTGACCCAAATAAACCTTTTCCCAGAAAATTTTGAAGCATGGAGCTTGCTTGCTTTCTAAGCAAGGTACTACATATTCTAGGGAAAGGAAGAGAGGATTTGAGGGTTAGGTTTATGGGATAAGACTCGTGAAGGAGTTCCCCGATCCCTAAAATCCTTGTTAGAATTGGTATCTCAGATGGTTCTTGAAGAATGATCTTTTAAAGGAGCGAACCACACAAGGCCAAGTGGACCCAGTCTAGGGTATGAAGAAAGAATGTAGCAACCAATGATATTCTTACCCTAGACAAGGTGGGGAAAGGAACAAAGAATGTATTTTCACTTGAAGATGTTGTTTCGACCCTATGAGGTACTAGCTTTGGGGATGGCAGGGCAAGTTTTGATCCCGGAGCTAGGGCTTGGCTTTTCTCCCAACTCCACCGTCAAAATGGTTTCACAAATGGAGGAGAGCTAGGGGAAAGGCCAGAGCAAGAGACCCTAAGAGATCGAATTTTTTTGGTGGCTAGCTTCTCGGGAAATTGATGCCCTAAGTACCCCAACTTGGCTAGACCTAGAAGGAGGTGAAAGAATATGAGTTTTAGTGACCACCCTTGGTAGATCAGTGCCTTAATCTTTGGGAGAATGGAGTCTATGATGAATATGAGTATGATTTCATGGTTGCCAGTCGTAGGATTTCATGGTTCCCAGTCAAGAAGGCCTCAAGATCACTTTGCTTGCCTTCTAGGTCAAGAAGAAGCAACCTTGCAGCTTTTATACTTTGATGTGCAAAAGGAATGGCTTATCAAGGTCGAATTCTTTGATAGAATTACCCCTAGGAGATTTCCTTCATATTACATGGCCCATACATTGAGAGATGCTATAATAGTGACAAAATTCCACAATTTTAAGCAGTAAATGCATGTAGCAATTAGCCCTAGAACAGCGAAAATCTCAGTCCAATGTATATGACAAAGTAAAACAAGAATAACATTAAAAGCATGTACTTACATGTAACAAAATATATCCAACCATTCACAATTGACAAGAGAGAAACTCCAAGAGAACATAGACCAATATCCACACATCAAAATTCATCCATAAATCTTCAATTCATCCTCTAGAAAAAGTGCGAAAATATCAAGAGAGAGAAATGATCCAATCCAAAGTGATGATGAGCAAATAAGCTCATCTCACTTGTACTTATACACAGCTTAGGAGTTCGAATTAGCCTCCTTGGCCTACATACGCCCCAAAAATAAAATAATGTTCTAATAATTCAACTTTTGGTGACAAGCCCACCAAACTAGCTCATAAATGAAAAAGTAAGCCTCTCAAGAGGTCAAATAGTAATCTATGAATGTCATAGGGCCCTCTAAGAGGCCTAATGAGGTCCATGGGTGCCACAATAAAGAATAGGACCCTCAAAAGCAGTGGACAAGGGATTGGCCCCTTGTAATAACATGTGGTGCTCCAAATGATATGTGGAGGCACACAAGTGTCCTCATGGGTCTCCAAACAAATCGAAGATGTCTGTAGATTGCTTGTAAGGGCTAGGATGATGGTGTAGGTGATGCCACATCATCGTGCAAGTCCTGGATCATCTGCCAAGAGAATGGTACAAGTCTGGAGCCAGTTGAGCATGATGGATCAGATGCATCCTCCTCGTCCAACAAGTGAACCACAAGCAATCTTTGAATGGCTATGGGAATCCATGGAGTGCAACCTGCTGTTGTGGAGGCCCATGGCTCTTAACACACACCCTACATGTGTCAATGTAGTCCTTTGGAGGATTAGGACCCCCCTATAGGGAGACCACATCCAAGATGGAAACCATCTACAATCCTGCATAAGATCCAATGTGTCCCCTAGCCTTCCAGTACACAAGTCATTAGAGAAATCGAGTAAATAAGCTTACCAGTCATGGACCACATGTGGGGACTTCATAATGGCCTGCCCTTCCATAATGGGCTTCCGGATGTGTCAATGTCTCCTAAACTCCAAATGGGGTTAACCAAGTACTCTATTAGGTGGTTTCTACTTCTAAAGGGATAATATATTCAAGGTACATCCTTCAAAGGTGGTGGCATGTGACAAATAGGTGAATGAAGTAGGGGATGAGAAGGGGCAGCCCTGAGCCACATGCTGGGGTCCATGGGTAGCTAATAAAAGGGAAGCCCACACTTTGGTTTGTAATGTATAGGAGGGAGCAATCGCAGTACATGAGGTGCCCCAACCTTGATTTTTCCACCCTTCTTTATATGCCTTTTGCCTTTTTATGATTTTTTTTTTGATTAAATGCTCGGGGCTCAAGGGGTAATAGCATGATGTATGAGATGTTGCAGTGGATACCCCCTTTTAAAGTAGAGTTGTTCATTGCCCACCAGGGGTTGGAACAATCATGGGTTCCTATTTGATGAAGGGGGCTCATAGAACATGTAGGAACCAGGGTGATGGCCATGATGATGGGGTAGAGCTCATGTATTGGCTTTTGCCCACGTGCTAAATGTGTTTGTCCCAACCATCTTTTGCATTTTGTGGTACATTTTCCTGTTAAATGTGGCCAAATACGCTTTTACTTTTCTTTTTAGCTGCATCAACCTCCGGGGCATCATTCCAGGCATCATCCAAGGTGTGCAAGGGGAAGGGGAGAGCTAGCCCTATGTGGACCAGTGGAGGAATGTGGACCCAGGTGGGAGAAATGATGAATGGGGAAGTAATGAGTGGAAAGTGGGTAATATATGTGGATGAGGGAGCGGGACCACACAACCAAAATCGGGGTTACCTGTGAAATACCATCCCTATAGCCAAATGGTCAGTAAAAGAGATCCCACAAGACTAGAATCCAAGGTTAATCATCCAAAATGAGACTAGGGGACAAGAGCACAGGCCTAGCCCATTCTTTCTGCCGAATCCCCCCATTAATCCATGCCCAGAAGTGTCCATGATAAGCAAACTACAATACTCAATTACCAAATGACAAGGCATACCTTTATTTTCGAGAGGCCCACCTTCAAACATACGATCATGGTAGATGGGCTCAAGTGGCGGAGAAGTGGCACAACGAGCTAGCGGGTGGCTACAAGGGGCTGATGGTTGTCAGTTGAGGACCATCTTGGAGAAAAAAAAATCTCCAAGGGATATTACCCACAAAATCTTGGGTAACAGGTTGCACACTTGGGAAGTATTCCAAGACATCCTTTTCCAGCAAATACAGCAAGGGTAAGAGCATCTTGGAGCTGGTACATTGAGATGTATGCGGACCATTTTCTTCTCCGCCCTTGATGGGATACAGATACTATGTCACCTTCATTTATGACCACTCGAGAAAGACATGGATCTTCTTCATGAAGAAGAAAAAGCAGGTCTTCTCGAAGTTCGCAGAGTTAAAAGCCTTGGTGGTGAACCAGACTGGTAGGAGGATGAAGGCGTGGAGGTCAGATAATGGTGGGGAATACATCTCTAACTCCTTCAGAGACTTGTGTGCCAAGGAGGGCATCAGGAGAGAGCTCATTGCACCTCATAACCCTCAACAGAATGGTGTGGTTGAGCGCAAGAACTAGATCATTGTTGGAGCGGCCAAGGCTATGTTGCATGACCAAGGGCTACCTATGTTTCTTTGGGCAAAGGCATGTAGCACAACAGCCTTTTTGCATAACAAGAGTCCATATAGGGTGCTAGGCAGAGTCACGCCAGAGGAGGCTTTCACGAGCAAGAAGCCTGACGTGTCTCACTTCCGATCTTTGGTAGCCTTGTTTAATATTGTGTGTCTTCTAATAACTGGAAGAAGCTAGATCCCATGATGCAGGAGCATCATCCCTAGGCAACACATTTTGTTCCAGATCCCAAGGGATCCTGAAATTTCTGAAGGGGAAACAGTTTTTTTGTAAATTTGTATAAATCATAATTAGTGAAATTTAATATGTATACATGTGTCCTGATTCTGAAGGAATCTAGGAATGATGTGGGTTAGGTTGTGTTGTGCCTTGCAAAACAACCCCCCATTTCATCTTTATTATTATTCACAAGATCATTAAAATATGAAATGGGTCCCTTTCAAAATAAAATTGATGTCAATAATCCTTACTTTATGAAATTCCAATAAAACTAAGAAAAGCAATATCCCTTTAAAAAACATTGGAATTAAAGCAAATATGTATGCATCAAGCAATCAAAAGGCCTAGCCCCGACCCGATAAAGCTATCGGGGATATCGGCCATCGGCGTTCCCTTGTGCATTACTATCGCGCCCATCGACCAAAGTCCCGACCCGATATCGGCCATCGGCCATTTCCTTCATGCATTACTATTGCGCCATCGGCCAAAGTCCCGACCCGCTATCGGCCATCGGCCATTTCCTTCATGCATCACTATTGCGCCATCGGCCAAAGTCGCGACCCGATATCGGCCATCGGCCATTTCCTTCATGCATCACTATTGCGCCATCGGCCAAATTCCCGACCCGATAAAGCCATCGGCGATATCGGTGATCGGCAATTCTCTTTGTATATCAAGTGTTGCTCATGCATGCTTCCCCGACCCGATATCGGCCATCGGCGATCGGTGGTTTCTCTTGCCAAAGCTTAATGCGCGCATGCCCTCCCCGATCCGATATCGGCGATCGGCGATCGGCATCGTTTGAAACATTGTTAAAACTATTATCGTGCCCCTCCCCGATCCGATAAGATAAGGCACAGTTCTCCAAGAAAAGCCGTTAGAATGATTGGAAAGCCGGAGTTAATGGCAATTAAGGCATAATCATTCCCGCTCGGCCACCGGTACGCCCCTTGCATCATTTAAAAGATCTTTAGGCGAATATTGCACCAGTAAGCATTTATAAGGTGGCAGATTGTATACGGACCCTTAATGAACCCATCCTTTCAAAATCTGCCCATAGATCATATCCTCGTTGTTTTAATAAAGGCCAAGTATATCGACGTTCTTCTTATTGTTTCCTCAGTTGTGAGTCTTATTATTGTCTCAATATTACGCCAAAACCATTATGCTGTGCAGATTACAGATTTGCCAAAGCAATTCAGGCATTATGGGAAAGAAGCAGAAGAAGGTTGCAAGCGCTATTGAATCACAGTCCATGCCACAACCAATCATGACCAGTAAGAAGGGATTGATATCAGACACAACCTGCGCGGGACTCGCCAAAACCACCTGGCA
>APFE031315726.1:33650-57248 GCA_000404065.3 Pinus taeda | reverse complement strand
AAGTTTGCACTACTGTGCTTCAGCCTATATTCTTTTATGAAACTCGACCACCTGCTTTTATTTTAACGGAGAAGTTTCTTGATTCAATTGTGCACTACTGTCGTTGATTCAAAGATTGTTATGTGTTGAAGTAGAAGTCATACATAGCGATTCATATCGGGAGTGGCTTACAATTCAAATGGTACTTTTATCTTTGGTTTGAATTCATTCTGTGTATTTGATTTCACTGTGTAATTACTTTCTGTTATCATTATTTGTATGCATGTGTATCAACAGGAAATCTTGTTCATACCACTATTGGATGACCTCATGATCTGCCTTATTATTTAATCATGTATGCGTTAATGGTATGAACCTTTAAAGTTTTGTAGTATCGCTTTAATCACTGTATCTGACTATTTAGTTACAGTAATCTTGAATTATTTAATATCTGTATTCTTGAGAATGCTGTTATCTACATAATTGTATTTTTAGAATATAGAACATCAAAAGCTACGCTTTAGAAGTTCAATTAGATTCCCAGGATAGTTTTAGTTACTTATATTTTTGTCAATAGTTTTAGTCATTCACCTATCACTACTATTATTCTCAAAGTCTCCATTCATCCCATTTATCTATTGTTGGGAAACTGGTCCCATTATCCCCAGTCGGAGCCACTACACCAAACGGAAAAGGAGCTGCACTAAGGTCCGGACCGGGTGGTTTCCCCCAATGTCGATGCAACGATTTTCGGGGCATCAACAGGTTGTAGGTGTTTAATGAACTAGTTTTGTTGTGCCTTGAATAGTTTACCTTATGTTTTATTGTTGTCCAATTCTTGGTTAAGGTAATCCATGTGTTTTATTTCCTCAACTTGCAGAGCTCTGCACCAAGTTAAACTTCAGCGAAGTGGGTCTATGATGGTGGTCAAATTCCTCATCCATCGTGAATCGTGGGAATTCCTTGCATAGAATTGAATTAGATATATTTTACAAAGGCCGAGGATGATCCCGTCGGATAAACTTCCCGGGAGAGAAATCTTTGTCAAACAAAATTTGAGATACTTTATTGAATATAAAGAATCACCGTGACTTCCACTTGGGCAAGGTAATACAATCGGGCCTTTGACTGCATTAGTCGCGTACTTTATATATTTTCACATACATATAAGCCATGTTTCTAGCAGGGCGGCTCGAGTCTCTCAGACACATTGACATAGTAGATATATGATCATAAGGGGCAATTCACTAGCAGTACCGAGACTATCAATATCTTAGGGGTTAATTATTAGAAAAAGCAGGTGGCATGGCCTGAGTTCATGTTGTCGGCAAATAGGAGAAATATCAAGGCCGAGATAGGTTGGATGTCGTCAAAGCAGAAGAGGCATTTTGGCATAGGTAATAGATTAGAATTGTTCGTAGAAAAGAAGCCAGCACAAAGCTCGCAATGGTAAACGCCATGTTTCTAGCAGGGCGGCTCGAGTCTCTCAGACACATTGACATAGTAGATATATGATCATAAGGGGCAATTCACTAGCAGTACCGAGACTATCAATATCTTAGGGGTTAATTATTAGAAAAAGCAGGTGGCATGGCCTGAGTTCATGTTGTCGGCAAATAGGAGAAATATCAAGGCCGAGATAGGTTGGATGTCGTCAAAGCAGAAGAGGCATTTTGGCATAGGTAATAGATTAGAATTGTTCGTAGAAAAGAAGCCAGCACAAAGCTCGCAATGGTAAACGAAGAGTAGGAAGTCATCAAAGGCTCAAGTGAGGGAACCAATGGACCCTAGTCGAAGTCAACCTTTGGGCCAAGAGGGAAGGTGAGGAAGCTAATCTCCAACTAGTGATTCCAGTTTTGACCCAACGTAGGCCTCGCTAATCTAAGATTGAAATTGGATTAGTCGAGGGTTGACCTCGATCGGGGAGTCAAAGTTGAAGCACAATTGGCCGGGTCAAGCAAGGAAGAGTCGGGTCCTAATCTCCGACCTCAAGTTGGGACTCAAACCCCAACCTGTTCAGGTGGGACCTCGTGGCGTGCATGTTTATACATTTGGCTTGAGGTTGTGAATTTATTTGGAAATAAAAGGAGAGAGAGAGAGAGACGAGGACCGCCTTTGATTGAGAATTGGGCCAAAGTCAAGAAAGGAGTCGCGGGATTTGTTTTTCTGTGGTTTTACTAGAGGGAAGGAATCAGCCTGGAGGAAAGGAAAAGCCATCGGCGTAATAGAAGGAAGAATCCTAGTCATATCTAATAGTTCACCGAAGGGGCCTACATCAGCCCATAGCAAAGAAAGGGCATTTTCGCGAGTTACAACAAGACAACTAAGGCATACATGGTGTATATTCCAGCACTCAAGAAGATAGTGATCAGACGTGATGTGAATTTCTAGGAAGAAAGGGCTCTTAGGAAGTCCTTGGAGCATGAGTAGGGTGTAGCACAGGAGGAGCAGTAGGCTCCCAAGTAGGAGGCTCGGCCAGTTTCTCAAGCTTCATCACAACGAGTTATTGAGCAGGCCAACCAATACATCATTGAGGAAAAAGCGAAAGAATAGGAGCAAAAAGAAGAGTTAGAGGGATGCACTTAGCCAGTGACTCCTAATGCAGGGAGAGGACGAGCCAGGTGGGAAAATCAGTTGATTAGGGAGGCTCGGGAGAGAGTTGGAGGCCCCAGCTCCACATGCAGGCAAAGTTAACAGCCACAAAGATATACGGGGTAAATGGCACTTATGACTAATATGATAGACTTAGAGCCTTCTTATTATAAGGAGGCAGCCTCTCAGTAGGTATGGCAAGGTGCCATGGTGATAGACTTAGAGCCTTCTTATTATAAGGAGGCAGCCTCTCAATAGGTATGGCTAGATGCCATGGTGGAGGAATATTCTTCTATCATGCAAAATGACGTATGGGACATTGTGCCAAGACCAGTTGGCAAATTAGTGGTTGGTTCATGTTGGGTGTACAAGATTAAGTATGCAGTTGATGGGAGTGTGGAAAAATGCAAGTCTAGATTTGTGGCCAAAGGGTTATCTCAGGTTGAAGGGATATACTATGATGAGACATTCGCACCAATGGCCCAATATTCAGCCACTATGACTATTATGGTGATCACAGCACAAATGGGGTGGAAGATCCACCAAATGGACGTGAAGATCGCCTTCCTTAACGGAGTTGTTGAGGAAGAGATATATAATGAGTAGCCTGAGGGATTTGAGACTTTCAGCAGAGACACGCATGTTTGCAAGTTGAAGAGAGCTCTTTATGGGCTCAAGCAGGCACCAAGGGCATGGTATGCACAAATACAGTTTGGGCTTCACCAAGAGTGAAGTTGACCCCAACCTATACTATATTGTGGTTAAGGGCCACCCTCTCATTCTTTTGTTATATGTTGATGATTTGATATTGACAAGGGACGAGGAGCTCGTTCGTGACTGCAAGAGAGATCTTGTAGAAAAGTTTGAGATGAAGGATATAGGGCTTATGCATTATTTCCTTGGATTAGAGGTTTGGTAGGGTGATGGGGAGATATTCTTGGGACATGGCAAGTACGCATAAGAGATTCTCAAGAGATTCCACATGCAAGATTGCAGGCCCATGACCACACCTCTAGTCACAAACTGGAGGAAGGTGAGCGAGTGGATCCCATTCTCTATAAGTAGCTCATAGGGTCATTGATGTATTTGGTGAACACACGACCAGACATTTCAACCAGTTGAACCAGTTTATGGTTGAGCCGACTAGAGTCATTGGGTTGCTGCTAAGCATGTGTTGAGGTATCTCAAGGGCACCGCAGATTATGGGTTGTTGTACAGGCAGGTTGATGGAGTGAACCTTTAAGGATTTACAGATGCAGATTGGGCAGGGAGTTCAACAGATAGGGAGAGCACTTTAGGTTATGCTTTCAATGTTGGGTCAATAGTTGTTTCCTGGTTCAGCGGGAAACAAAGATCAGTGCCATTGAGCTCAACTAAGGTCGAGTATATGGTTGCCAACTTGGCAACTTGCGAGGCTATTTGGTTGAGAAGGTTGTTTGTCAGGCTGTTCAATCAGAGGTTAGAACCTAGAGTCATAAACTATGATAATAAGAGTTATATCAAGCTCTCTAAAAATCCAATGTTTCATGACCGCTCCAAGTACATCGAGATCAGATACCACCATATCAGAGATTTTGTTCAGAGGGGTAAAGTCAAACTTCAGTACGTAGCTACAGAGGCGCAGGCAATAGATATATTGACCAAGGCGTTAGCAGTTGATTCGTCTATTTAGAGATAAATTGGGTGTAGTACATAACACCTTTCGCTCTAAGAGGGAGTGTTAATTGAAGTTAGAGATGGAAGAGTTTTGTTATATTTAGAAGTGCGCTAAATTTGGCAAAGGGAACCACAAGTGAAGCTAAGGCGCGGTTATACTTTCTCTTCATTTTGACTTAGGAAAATTCTAATTTTCCTATAGTCAAAAAGTAAATCGACCTCAGCAGTTCAACTTGCGTTAATGAGCCAGTTCAATTTGAGCTAATGATTTGAGTTAATAGGCCAGTTCAACTTGAGTTGATGGGCCAATTAGATTTTATAAAAAGGGAAGGGCGCAGGCTTGGCCATTATCATTACGCACTAGAGACTTGTGTGATTTAGCTCAGCAAGAAGAGATTCCAAATCAATGTGCTAGGGCAAAGAGACAAAGGCTAAATAGCCTCAGCGATTTCTTCAGCAGCATGCTCACTTACCAAGGTCGAGTCATCCTATGCAGGGGCCAAATGGCTTGTATGAGTCCATACAACTGCGTATGCAGAGGCCAAGTTCGTTAGGATGCAGAACAGTGCATTGAGGGACAACAAATTGAAGGGGAATTTTTCCTAGTGTTTATAATCAATTTTCTGAGATTTTTGCTGAGAAAAATAATAATAAAACACACAAGTTGGCAGGGTTTCCCCAGTTGTGGTTTCCTGGGTAAATTCTAGTGTATTGTTTATTGTGTGCTTGTGTCTTCATGATTTTATTTTTTGCTGCTATTATTTGTTAGAATACTCAACATATTTGGTAAAAGAGTTTCGAGTTCAATTTTAAGTTTCCTCATCTCAGAATTTTTATTAAATTAGCAGTTGGGTATTAGAAAGATAACAGATCAAGTTGTGGTACCACCAATCACGAGTTTCTCCTTCCAAATGCAAGGTGGCGAATTTGAGGGCCTCTGCTTCCAACATTGCGTTAAGTTGGAAGTAAGTGTCTAACTTTTGTACCCAAGACCTCGCAGAGTATTTGGATGACCCATCGAAGGATGGGATGGACAGTTTCCCAACCTTGCACAGTAGATCAAAGTTGCGTTGTGTACCTCTATTATGATCCTTAGGCCTATTTCCGTACAAAATGTTACTGAAGTCCATAAATGTCATAACTGCTCGAACATCCTCTCCTAGTGATGGATACTCCCTAAAATATTCTAAAAAATCTTCGTTCTGTTTAAATGGAACTTCGTTTACTATTCCCTAACCATCTAGAAACTATTGTAGTAGAGGTCTATGGGTCATCCTACTGGATGCCTCTATGTTAATTTTACAGGGATGTTAAAAGGAACAGGAATATGGTTGTTGCTTTCCTCTCTATTAGATCCACTAGCACCATTGTTACCTGCTTTATTCAGATTTGCCAAAATCTGGGTAGGAAGTTGGGCCACCTGTTGTTACCGTTTTGATAGCTTGCCCAAGATGTCCAAGGGGTTAATCTTTAGTGGTTGTTCTTGCCTGTCCACCATGACTGAATCTATATAATTGTCACTACCCTTTTTTTTCCTAACTATATCGTTTCCCCTATCCTCTGGAAGCATCCAGAAATCATATACTCACAGGCTAGCAGGATGCACAGCTCTGATACCACTGTAATATCCCTCTTAGAGAGAATACCCTTGTAATGAAATTCTAAGTTAGGGTTTCAGCAAACACACGACAAATTTATATTTTATACTGTGTTGCGGCACTTCATCAAACTCTATAACAGTGATGGTCTTTTAAGTAATATAATAAAGAACTCAAGCAACAGTTGATTCCACTGTACAGTTAGAGCTAATTTGACGAGCAATTAGCAGACTTACTATTCTTCATATGCAGTACAAAGATCCACAATTTCCCAATAGGAATATCAACACAAAACTAGTTTTCTGAGGCATACAAACTATGTCCTAACCTTAGATTTACTAATGTCGCTTTAACGCTTGGATGTGCTAATGGAACTGCTTAGTGCTTATAACCCTAAGCTCACTGCTACAGAATGGCACACCTGGTATCAATTTGTAGGTCATCAAGGTTTTGGCCCAGCGAGTTGGGCATCCCTCCATGTGTTGTTTAAGCTTGGGACCACCCTATTTCAACAAGTGACACCCTAATAGCCATGTCTTGGCCTTATGTCAACCTGTTACCACAAAATCCAGCCAGTCGACCTTTGCGCTGCTACAATATTCAGCACTCGGCACCCTGTATAGACCAGCCCCAGCCAGCACCCTGAACTAGCTCCCTTAGGCTCTCACTGCCTCAGTCTCCAACCAACCAGTGCCTTATACCCTGAACCTGGCCTTATGACAATTCGCTGCTACAAGAATCCAGCCACTCACTGCCTCAAACAATCCAATCCGCTGCCCTTTATAGAATCCAATCCTCGCTGCGTCAGTGTCCACAGCACCCTTATGCCCCTGATTTGGCCTTATGCCAATTCACTACCACAAAGAAAATAGAGTCCAACCTGCCAGTACCTTTAAGACCCTAAACATGGGCATCTCAGCAAAGAAAGATGAAAGCAGAGATTGGATAGGGTGAAATCTTTCACCACCGAAACCAATCAGACACCAGGGGTCTTAAAACCCTTTCTAGTCCAAGAGCCTCAGCCCCACGATTAGGAAGAAAGATAATCCACGATGATCATAATGACTCCCCTCCCTTCTTTATATAGTTTCTCCTTGGGGCTTTTCCCTTCTAAATTCAAATTTGAGTGACTTGCAAGGTTCCCTCCATTTTTCCCAATTTATTTTAATTATCTAATTTTACCTAAGTAACATTAAATAATAAATAATATTCTCCCCTTTGAAGTGACTAAAGCCTACAGGGTTAGATAGGCTACTATGTCCTTCCTTGGGAAATTAACTTGAAGAGGACACTACAGGCATAATCAGCTGAGAAAACCTCAGAACAAGGAGAAGACACAACAAGGGTATTCTGCCAGATCCCTGGCCCTCACCTGGGAATCTCCAAGACATGGGCCTTCGTCAGAAAGAAGCCCTTGGTTAGACTATAGTTTTGCAGACACAACACATGCCTCCCAAACCTCTCTAACCCAGCAAAGAATTACAGTTTCAGGAAGGACACGCCCTACAAAAGTAGCCTGACCAGTGACAGGGATTCCTCACTAAAAAAGTTACACAGTCATATTCATTAAGAGGAATATCAATTGTAATTTTAGGCTCAGGGTCATAGTTACCTTATGATAAATTTTTGACACAAAATGCAATGGATCATTCAATGGTATCATTGCTCCAACCATCAGAGCTAATGGCATTCTCTGAAACAAGAAGAGCATTTTCAAGCATTATCAAACATTATAGGTTCCCAAAACCCTTATGATTCAGGCAGCAGCCTGTCAGTGGCCAGTTGGACCAACAACCAAGGTGAAAAGGCAGAAGTTAAGATGAAGGACAGAAAATAACAGACCATACAACATAGCAGAGCTCAACCCTCATTCAAAATTAAGATTTGGTTTAAAATAGGACAACAATAGTCATTGCCCCATGAACTGTTTTGTTATCATACAATGTACAGAACATATATATATATATATATAATGTCATCTCTTCAGAACCTCAAAATCTCTAGAGATAATTGTTAAGTTTCTTTATAAAAACCTGTTAAATTCTAAACTGCAACTCTTCTTCAAAACATTGCCACTACAAAAGCTAGAAGTTACACTTCTTCTGATGCATACATGCCATAAACCTCCCCTAACTATACTTAATTAGTTCTTGCACAGAAAATCCGTAATATGTTTTGCATATCATCATACCAATAAGCATCAATATTAAGGAGAACTCAAAAGTTATTTACACCAAAAAGTGCATCAAATCATGTGGCATCATTTCCACTCGGGAGCTCTCTCTTTGAAGACCAGGCCCAGACGTGTAAAAATGACTCAGTTATCTGTTTACAATAGGATCTATTCATTCTTTTGTAGAAACTACAAGTGACATTTTTCATCATTGTGTGTAACACAAACATGAAGACTCGAACAAATTATGTATGTATGTGTTGGCATGTACGTGTGGGTGGGTGCATGTGTAGATTTGAAAACACATAATCCCACTCGCAGTCTCATTATGAATAAAAATTTAATGATTTTCATGGCATATGACAGTTAAAGGACAAAATTCTTGAAGGGGAAATACCGGTTTGACAACCAGACTATAGCGAGACCAGATAATCCCAGTGCATGTCACAGCTGTTCAATGGCAACAAATATAAGACATGAGAAATGCATTAAAAGATAATGTAATTCAAAAGAGTATAACACTTTTATGATGCATATTAAAGTCCGGTCTACCTTGCATTCCAATAATGAACTGATCTGGAAAATGTCCAAACATAAAGCTGTTAGTAAAAACCTACCTATTTGCTGTGGATAAGAAAGCTTCTCTGGTGGTTTTGTAAAATCAGCAACATTAGCCAAAGTAATTCCCCATTTAAAAGTGGGAGCCCAGAAGTGAACTGCTTACAAAGCAGCAACAATGTTATAAATAGATACAAGAGCTCCAAATCCTTTAAGATCCGGAAGTCTTTCAAATTTACAACAATTAAATATTAAAATTTTACAGAAAACATCTTGTCAACAACCCAAATATTGTTACATCTATTAGGTTTGTGTAGGTAACCTGCCACTACAATTCTCAACTTTCAAGCACCATAAAATGTTTCCATTCTGAGCTTAAAGACCCGATTTTAAATTTTGTGAGACAAGAAACAGCTCATTGCTCAAATATGATGACATTCAAAAAAGCTATAACATGGAGTATGGATCCCATATTGCAATTGATAACTAAGCTAATTATAATTTCTTTTCATGCAATGCAACCCAGGGTAATATTTAACAGGAAACATCCAAGTTCAAGGGAGGAGTAACTGTCAACGTGATGAAAATCCTGTATAGGGCAACAAGCAATTGACAAGTTTAAATCATTCAAAGTTATACAAAATAAATTACCATGTAATTAAACTTATAATAGATATACATAAGGGAGGTCAAACAATGAACAAATCTGGAACATGCTTTTGATATACAGACAGTAATTTGGCTTGGAAAGGTTTAATCTTACACAAAGAAAGCCAATGCCTTTGTCAGATTGAGTAAGCCTGGATCAGTTGCCCAAGGCAGTAGAGAATGAGCTCTCTATATAGGTTGCAAGGTGAAGCAATTAGCTATATATTCAATGTGTCACCCCTCATTGGTAGAGGCAGTATACTTGTGATTTTCATCACAGCAGGCACTTAATTGTGATTGTCATCACACATATCAGAGGTTTACAGGTTGATGTAGGATTTGATTTACACGGGGACATTATTAATGGTGCACGCATGTTCCTCGACACTTCCCATGTGACATTGTCAACCGCAGAGGTGGGTGCTGAGGTGTCTAGATGAGAGTTGCTCTTTTGCACACTTATTTGCCTATTGTTGCTGCCCATGAGGAGATACTTTCCTATTAGTGCTCATCACCATGAGGAGATTGTTTCAGTAGTTTATCATTGGTGCCCCTTGGTTAGATGACATGCAGTATTTTCATTATTGGATAACATATTCATCATGGTACGTTCATTTTAGTGGAGCACTTCATCCATGCACTCATTGCTATGGTGGTCTAACTTCTTGATTGCTCCATTTCTTTAATATTTATCATCTTTTCACCTAAGTCCCATGACATGATGACACAAGACATGGAGGACATCGAAATACAAGCGTCTGACATGAAACACGATGACTCCGGAAATTATAATTATATATATTATATATATATATATATATATAATATAACAAATTAGTGAATTACACATACAAAAATGAAATATAGATAGATTTAATTTTTTTTAGATTTTAGAAGCTAAAACATGTACAACTTTACATGATGATGATACAAATTCAATCATACAACTAGTACTACAATAATGATAAAATGACAAACCCATAAGAAATTAGAACCATAAACTGCAGCTTTCTCAGTAAGTAATCAAAATCAAAATGTATTAAATAGATAATGTGTCACTGCTACTATGGGTGGGGATACAAAAAATATAACAAATTAGTGCATCACCTATACAAAAATGAGATTTATATTTCGAATTATTTTTTTTAGAATTTCAAAACTAAAACATGTACAACTTTACATGATGATGATACAAATTCAATCCTACAACTAGTACTACAATGATCATAAAATGACAAACCCTTGAGAAATTAGAACCATAAACTGCAGCTATCTCATTAAGTCATCAAAATTAAAATGTATTACATAGATATTGTGTCACTGCTACTATAGTTGTAAATATCAATGGAAAATATTAAATAGGGTAGATAGTAGATACTAGAGCCATAAGATGGAAGAATCTCATAGCTCGTGACTGTCAATAATCCTCCATGTTATCAACATCACTGCCACTGCTCTCTTCTCCATCCAAATCCTCCTCCTCTATATCCAATTCAATCTCTACATATGTTGGTGCGGAGGATGACCCTTCAAGAAGATCATTATCATCAAAAACGATCGGCTCTAACACTGGTTCATTAAGAACCAAGTTGGCCAATGCCAACTAAATGTGAAAATTCCTTGAAAGGCAGCAATTGGAAATAATTTTTCTAACTGAAAAAATTAATTATGCAGTTTATTTTGTTTACGGCAAAATAATGAATTATTCGCACTATGATTTCTTCACCAAATAAAATATTGCAGAAGTAAAAATGGGAACTGAGAAATGCTAGTACACACACATAAAAATATGACACCGTTATTTTTGGACAATTGTCCTCGGAAAAACCCAATGAAGGAAAATCGGTGCAGAAATGAGGGTTTTTTTTATTATTATGCAGCAGTAGAAATTCTGAGTAAAATAAAATGACACCAAATTGGCATTTCTATGTGAGAGAAATACTAGGAAAAATTAACTGAGGGAATTTACCCTCGCTCTAAGCAATCCCAGCTCAGTCTAGGCTCGGAGCTAGCTGCAATTCTACCTCTGAATCAACCTCTGCGCAAGCCCTACACAGTCCCTTGAACGCTCAACCAAGAACTCCCTCTAATTCAGACGTCCTGCCTATCTCTGATGCTGGAAGTCTCTGGCCAGGCCCTCTGGAATTTTTTTCGGCCTCTGGCACCTAAAATGACCTTCCCTTCAACCAAATCAACTTGCCTCTATGAGGCTCTGCGCAAACCTTGCACAACCTCCTGGAGCTGAAACTCGACCTCCTCTTCTAACTCCTCCAAAATTGGAAACTCGTCCGGAAAATCTCAATGTTGCCCCTCTGCCACCTACTACTCGATCACTAGCTCGATCTCACTGTTGAATCACCTACCACTGGGAAATAAAATTGTCGTGATCACTGAGTATTAACACTAGTGTGTTCTCCATCTACCCATCAACCTCTTCTTATAATCTCCAGTTGGGACTCCAACAGCCAATATTAAAACTTAATCAATGGCTGAGATCATTTCCAAGTCGATCTGTGTGAGTTTCTAAAGAATTCTCACCTTTCTCAATTAATTACTATTAATTAACCAGTTTTCCTAAGTTAGACATAGGAAAAATTTAAATGATGGTCAATTAATTTAATTGAGCTATCTCTAGGTGGAATTTCCAAAAAACCATTTATGGGTTTTGGAGAACTCCTGTGCTTTAGCCTCTCCACAGTCTTGAGACTAGAACACCATCTGATGCTACATAAACTAACACTCCCACTTAGCGAGGAAGGTATTATCCAGTGCTATCTTTGTAGCATCTTCCCACACTGCTGATGTCTGACAATTGTAGTTGCCTGCCACTGTCCATCAAGCACTGCGCTAACTTTGATTCATCTGCCACTGACTGTAGTTGAACCATATTGCATTTGTGTTGTTGTTGACACTACAGTGTACAACCTATACTGTTGTCAACTCTGCATCTCAACTGCAACCCAACTAACACTCCCTCTCATTGTTGTTGCTACTACTACAATTACTGCAACTAAGAAGCATCCAAAATACCAAACCAACTGCGTCTCTATACTGCAACTGTCTCATGAGTCTCTGACTACTACTAGCCTCTGCACTGTCTACTAGGAAACCTACGATGTTATTGACTCTGCACTGTTTATCCTGCATTATTGTCAACACTGCTCTGCGCTCCTCAGCATTGGACTGCAACTAGTATGCAATTGTTAACTGGAACTGAATGCATCATCTGACATTGATCCTCCTGCTACTGAATATTGTGGGCACCTATAGCAAGGTAATGATATGTAATATTCCTAATTAGCTATGGCTAATTGGAATATTCAGTTTTGCTCAATTTTTGCCTTCTATAGTTATTTGTAAATAAAAAAGTGAGGAAGGGGGAACATAACTCACTTTAGAATAAAAAGTCACTTCCTAGTTATCACAACGTTGTGACTTAAAGGGCAGCCAAGGGGGCCAAAGGGGGATGCAGAAATGGAGCCCACGCAGACACATGGAGGAACTGCGCAGGAGGAAAAGAACACGTGGAAGAGGGGAATCACGCAGGAGGAGGTGAGCCTAGGGATTGTGAGAGGCAAAGGCTATAAAGTAAATAGGAGCCCCCTCATTTTGGATCATTCAGTTATGTGTATTTTGAGCTAGTCTTTTCGACTTTTGAGCACGCTGGCTGTTTAGCTAGTCCGTAGCATTGTTTAGTGCATTGAGTGTCTCCATTAAGAGATCTCACCCTTAGCCCCGGGGGACTTCGAGTGCCTGCTCGGGGAAGGTATTTCCATCGGTATTTCAGCATTAGTTTTATTATCACTTCAGCATCAGTTTCATCAGCTTTTTGGAGGACTGCGCAGCACTTGGAGAGGGACACAGTTCTTTTTGGTTGCAGTGCTAAATTGGGGTTTGTCGGTGGATTTATGCAGGGAGATTGAGCAGGGGTCCAGTTCTTATCTCATTGGAGGATTTTGGCAGGGTTTCTGGCAGTGTTTCAGGCAGAGTTTGGAGGGGTTTTCCTCACTGGCAGCGCAAGGCATTGAGGAACTGCGCAGAAACCCAAGAGGGTGTTTTTTGGGGTTCGGCCATTCCAGAAAAGCTTTTTGGGTTTTTCTGGGTTTCTTGAGTAGAACCCGAATCCAGAGTTTCAGCTTTTTCCGAGGAGGGGAGCAGCCCCGAATCATCATTTGTTCTCTAACAGCAGCGGCAGCACAACAACAGCATCCACGCAGAGAAGCCATTCTTGTCATTCTGAGAGTATTTCTTCACTTGCCTTGTGCAAGTCGAGGTGCCATATGTCTGATCACCTCTTGTACTCATTTTATTGCTCAGTATAATAAAATGGCTTAGCCTTCCTTGCTGCATTTCTTGTGTATCTGGTTATATTTCTGGTTTATGTTATTATATGTCGTTTCACTGTTATTTATCACTTCTAGGTTACTATATCATTTGCACGTATTTGATTGGAGTTTGCTGGGGTTTTGAGGGATATTCCGGGTTAGGAATATTATAGTGGTATTAGAGCATAGATTTGGCTCAGTCTGTGGAGCTAGCAATCTATGACACGAGGGGAAAAACCCTACATTTGTTATAGAGGTAGGAGGTACAAAGACACTGGACGTAGGTTGGAGAATACCTACAGGGAGGGAGACTGTGTTCCTGTGGTGGACGTAGAACAGGAGGAGCCTGTGGCAGACGCAGAACAGAGAGAGCCAATAGTGGACGCAGAACAGATGGCCGACAAGGACGGGAAGAGATTTGCGGATTTGCTCCTCAAATCAGTGCAGGATCTGTCAAGGCAGATTGAGGTGATGGGGCAGAGATTCACAGCAGTAGAGGCCAGACAGCGTGAGAGCCCACGAGTTTTTGAGATTGGTGAGGGATCAAGTGCATCCCATCACTTGCCAAAGCAGCGTGATACTGCGTAGCAGGTGGCCTCACATGCCCCTACACGCTCTACCATGCCCACTTTCTTAGGAGCAGACACGGGGGCCGTAGCCCAGCAGGAGGCAGAGCCAAGACATATGGGCGATTATTTTGCAGAGTACCAGGCCTATGGGCAGGAGTCCAGGGAAGCCCTCTCATTCAGAGATTTTGTTCAGCTCCAGCGGGATAGTAGACCCCGCGACCATCACAGAGGGTACCGACAGTACCATGATGTCGACACCCACCGTGCAGCCAGTAGATTCCACTTGCCTACATTTGATGGCTCATCAAACAATTCGGCAAAGTCTTGGGTGGAGAAGCTGGACATTTATTTCCAACTTAACCAGGTGTCGGAGGCAAAGGCCATCAAGGTGGCAACATTGCATTTGGATGGCGAAGCCCAGGATTGGTGGTTTCATGGGATGGTTACACTAGGGCACTCCACAGTGACGACATATGCCAAGTTTACCAGGAGACTGATGGAGCGATTTGATCGGAGGGATCCAGAGCAGCATTTTGTTGAGCTGACGAGGCTCAAACAGACAGGGGGCCCAGAGACCTACATTGCAGATTTCTTAAGGGTCTCTGTGATGGTGCCAGACCTATCCATGGCACGGACGGTCTATATGTATGTTAAGGGGTTGGCAGAGCCACTTTGAGGTTTAGTCCAATCCCCTAGACCAACCACACTCCAGGACGCTATTAGCAGGACCCGGGACTGGCAGGATGTCTTACCTAGGACCCAGACACCTTACCCCCTGTTAAGGGTTTGGCAGAGCCACTTTGAGGTTTAGTCCAATCCCCTAGACCAACCACACTCCAGGACGCTATTAGCAGGACCCGGGACTGACAGGATGTCTTACCTAGGACCCAGACACCTTACCCCCAAAGACAGCCCTTTCAGTCTAAGGGGAAGGATGTGAGGATTCCTCCTCCAAAGGGGAATCCAGGACGAGTACAATTTGACGACGATGCCAGGAGGGAGCTGAAGAGGAAGCATTTGTGCTTCACCTGTCAGGAGCCATGGGCACCAGGACATAGATGTGCTGCTGGCAAAGCACATTTTATTGAGGTCTTCTCCAAGAGCAGTGGAGAAGAGGATGACGAGGAGGATGTGGAGGCAGGAGATAGCCATGCCATACAGGGACCTTTGCCACCTCCACCACCAGCGGTAGGTGGTGCATCTTTTGCACCCACCGGAGGGGCCCTTCCAGCATTGCGGGGAGTTCCCAAGTATCTGACGCTATGCGTACGAGGGATAGTACGTGGCCAGCACGTATCAGTTTTGGTTGACAGTGGGGTAACCCACAACTTCATCGATGCACAGATGGTTGAACGTAGAGGTATTCAGGCAAAGAGCTTCGATGGGTTTTCAGTATTAGTCCCAGGAGATCAAACCATGACGTGTGCTCGTTATGTTCCAGAGCTTTCAATGATGATGGGCACCTACACATTGACTGACCACTTTTTCGTGGTCGATATTCCAAACACCAACATGATACTGGGTGTTCAGTGGCTTATTACTCTAGGGAAGGTCACGACGGATTGGAAGACCCTAGAGATGGAGTGGGATGATGAGAAGACAGGGAGGCATGAGAAGATACGAGAACAGCACACATATCTGCCTCAGACTGTGTCGGCTCATCGGATGGAGGCAGTCTTTCGAAAGGGAGACATAGAGTGGGCAGTGGAGCTGCGTGCATCAGAGACAGGGACTACAGGGCAGATGGTACATCCAGAGATCCAGTCCATCCTTGATTGGTATGCCATAGTGTTTGGAGAGATTCCACCAGGACAGCCACCGGATCGGGGTTTTGAGCACACTATCAAGCTTGAGCAGGGCATCTAGGCAATGATCACCACCCCCTATAGGCACCCCAAGGCCTATCGGGATGAGATTGAGCAGGCTATCCAAGAGTTGTTGGCACTTGGGCTCATTCGTCCGAGCACGAGTCCTTTTGCTTCTTTTGTGGTGTTGATGAAGAAGAAGGACAGTACATTGAGGATGTGCATTGACTACAAGGCCCTGAACAAGAAGACCTCGAAGAACAGGTACCCCATACCCAGGATCAATGAGTTGATGGACGAGTTGAGGGGAGCACGATTCTTCTCAAAGATTGATTTGAGATCTGGGTACCATCAGATTCGCGTGAGGAAGCAAGATATTCCCAAGACCGTCTTCAAGTGTCACTGTGGGCACTTTGAGTTCTTGGTGATGCCTTTTGGGCTAACCAACGCCCCAGCTACATTTCAGTCCTGCATGAATCATATCTTCTGTAGTCATTTGAGGAAGTTTGTGTTGGTATTCTTCGATGATATTCTCATTTACAACAGGACTTGAGAGGAGCATCTCCAGCACATTGAGACAGTATTGTGTATCTTACAGGAGCAGCAGTTCTATGCCAAACTTTCTGAATGTGAGTTTGGGTTGACGGAGATGTTGTATCTGGGACACATCATAGGGGTGGACAAAGTGAGGGTCCACGAGGAGAAGATCAGGGCCATCAGGGAATGGCCAGAGCCGAGAAACGTGACGGAACTTCGAGGATTCATTGGCATTTGCACTTACTACAAGAAGTTCATCAAAGGTTTCTCACAGCTTGCTGCACCCCTGACAGATTTGACGAAGAAGTGGACATTCAGTTGGTCAGATACAGCGCAGCGAGCCTTTGACAGGCTCAAGGAGGTTATGAGCAACTGCCCAGTGCTTGCCAGATTTTACGCAGCCATTTGTCTTGGAGTGTGATGCGTCGGGAGAGGGGATCGGCGCGGTATTGATGCAAGGAGGTCACCCTATAGCATTTGAGAGCCGGAAGCTCCTTCCGCACGAGAGGTTGTATTCCATATACGACAAGGAGATGCTGGTCATCACGCATGCATTGGCTAAGCACCGGCAGTATTTGGTAGGCAACAGGTTTAGGGTGAGCACTGATCACAATAGCCTCAGGTTCTTTTTGGAGCAAAAGCAGCTACAGGAGAGGCAGCAGAAGGGGATCAGTAAGATCCAAGCATATGACTTTGTCATTGAGTATGTCAAGGGTAAGAACAACATGGTAGCAGATGCCCTTTCACGTAGACCAGCCACGTTGTCTCTTATGAGCTTGGATACAGATTGGAGGGCTCAACTCTTAGTAGAGTACTCCAAGGACAAGTTTGCATGTGAGGTTATGGATGGGCAGGTGGCAGATGACAAATACAGGGTGGTCGATGAGATCATCTATTACAGGGACCGGATCTTCTTGACTGAGGGGTCTCAGCTCAAGAAGAAGGTACTCCAGGCATCACATAATTCACCTTTGGCAGGGCATCGGGGGTTTACCAAAACCTACACGGCCATTAGAGAGAGGTTCTCATGGAAGGGCCTCAAGGAGGACGTGCTCCAGCACATCCGGGAGTGCGATGTTTGCTAGAGGAACAAGGGAGAGATGAGCCATCCCGCGGGTTTATTACAGCCTCTTCCCATTCCGGAGGGGAAATGGGAGAGCATTTCGATGGACTTCATCACAGGGTTGCCCACGGTACAGGGCAAGGATTGTATCTTTGTCGTCGTTGATCGACTTACGAAGTACGCACATTTCTTTGCCATATCCGCACACTATACAGCAGCACAGGTGGCCAGCTGTTCTTTAGGGAGATCTTCCGGCTACATGATCTTCCTAAGACCATTGTCAGTGACAGGGACAGCCATTTCATGGGCGGGTTTTGGCAGGAGCTTTTCCAATTGGTGGGGACGGAGTTGACACCGAGTACCAGCTATCACCCACAAACGGATGGGCAGACGAAGATAGTTAACAAGTGGCTGGAGGGCTACTTGCGTAACTATGTCAGTGGGCAGCGGCGAGCATGGCTGAAGTGGCTACATCTGGGGGAGTACTACTACAATACTTCACATCACATGTCCATTGGTATGTCACCATTCTATGCCTTATATGGGTATCATCCTTTATCTTTTGTCGACGTGATGTTTGGTGACAACAGGGCTCCTAAAGCCAAGATTTGGATCCAAGAGAGTCAGGATATCCTCCAAGCTCTCAAGGATAACATGGCTACAGCGCAGAACCAGCAAAAGCTATATGTCGACAAGGGTCGGGTGGAGAGGCAGTTCGAGGTAGGGGACATGGTCTACCTACGATTACAGCCATACCAACAGTCATCACTAACGCAAAAGGGGGCTAAGAAGCTCAAGCTCCGCTTCTATGGGCCATACAGGGTGATACACAGGATTGGACAGGTTGCATAGGAGTTGGAGCTGCCCCAAGGCAGCAATATTCATAACATTTTTCATGTATCATGCCTGAAGAAGGCATTGGGGCAGCAGGTGACCGTGACGGATGAGCTACCACCCATGGATGATGAGGGGCATTTGGTATTGCAGCCGGAGGCTATCATTGACACTAGGGAGAGGCAACTGCGGAGCAGGACAATCTGGGAATTCTTGGTGAGGTGGAAGAATTTGCCGGATGAGGATGCCACTTGGGAGAGTGAGAAGATCTTACAGCATCCATCACTTCAGTTGCTTGAGGACAAGCAACATTTTGCCGGGGGAGACTGTAATATTCCTAATTAGCTATGGCTAATTGGAATATTCGGTTTTGTTCAATTTTCGCCTTCTATAGTTATTTGTAAATAAAAAGTGAGGAAGGGGGAACATAACTCACTTTAGAATAAAAAGTCACTTCCTAGGTAGCACAACGTTGTGACTTAAAGGGGAGCCAAAGGGGGACGCAAAAATGGAGCCCACACAAACACATGAAGGAACTGCGCAGGAGGAAAAGAACATGTGGCAAGAGGGGAATCATGCAGGAGGACGTGAGCCTAGGGATTGTGAGAGGCAGAGGCTATAAAGTAGATAGGAGCCCCCTCATTTTGGATCATTCAGTTATGTGTATTTTGAGCTAGTTGTTTCGACTTCTGAGCACGCTGGCTGTTTAGCTAGTCTGCAGCACTATTTAGTGCATTGAGTGTCTCCGTTCGGAGATCTCACCCTTAGCCCCGGGGGACTTCGAGTGCCTGCTCGGGCAAGGTATTTCCATCGGTATTTCAGCATTAGTTTTATTATCATTTCAGCAGCAGTTTCATCATCTTTTTGGAGGACTACGCAGCACTTGGAGAGGGACACAGTTCTTTTTGGTTGCAGTGCTGGATTGGGGTTTGCAGGTGGATTTATGTAGGGAGATTGAGCAGGGATCCAATTCTTATCTCATTGGAGGATTTTGGCAGGGTTTTTCGCAGTGTTTCAGGTAGAGTTTGGAGGGGTTTTCCTCAGTGGCAGCGCAGGGCATTGAGGAACTGCGCAGAACCCCAAGAGGGTGTTTTTCGGGGGACGGCCATTCCAGAAAAGCTTTCTGGGCTTTTCTGGGTTTCTTGAGTAGAGCCCGAATCCAGAGTTTCAACTTTTTCCGAGGAGGGGAGTAGCCCCGAATCATCGTTTGTTCTCTAACAACAGCGGCAGCACAGCAACAGCATCCACACAGAGAAGCCATTCTTGTCATTCTGAGAGTATTTCTTCACTTGCCTTGTGCAAGTCGAGGTGCCATATGTCTGATCACCTCTTGTACTCATTTTATTGCTCAGTATAATAAAATGGCTTAGCCTTCCTTGCTGCATTTCTTGTGTATCTGCTTATATTTCCGGTTTATGTTATTATATGTCGTTTCACTGTTATTTATCACTTCTGGGTTACTATATCATTTGCACGTATTTGGTTGGAGTTTGTTGGGGTTTTGAGGGATATTCCGGATTAGGAATATTACATGATCCAAGAGAAAAGACCATCTGATGCTTAGCTTGATGGACCCTACCTAGCTCTACGCAACTCTCGAGTCTAGAATTCTATGTCTCCCTACCTATCTCTTGGAGGTATCGTTGTATACATGGCAAACTGTTCCTCCAACTTGGAGGATACCTTGTCTATCTCTGTGGATGTTGCAACTTGATCCTGCTTCTCCTTCTTGTCCTTCTTCCTTTAAGGAGAATGAGTATCGTAGTGGCCAAATTTGCCACACCTAAAGCACTTGATCTTAGATAGATCCTTTTTCTTCCTATTTTCTCCCTGCGAGCCTTGTCCCTAGCTAGGACCTTTTGCTTTCACCTTCAATGCAAGGGCCATGTTACCCACCACCTGTGGGTAGTGTACATAGGAGAAAAAAAAAATTTCTTAGATGGTCCTCAACCGGCAACCCCTTGCAGCCACCAAATAGCTCAATGTGCCATTGTCTCCGCCACCTAAGCCAGCCATGTGGTCCCTCACTCACTTGTTATGATTGTATTTTTGAAGATGGGCCTCCCAACCCCAAAAGGTATGTCAGCTTTTCGTTGGTGTAGTTGAGTAATTTTCCTTACTTTTCATGGGCACTTTTGGGCATGGATTGGTGGGGAGCTTCAATGGAAAGACTGGACTAGGTCTGTACTCTTGTCTCCACTACCTGATTCTATGGTTAGCCTTGTATCCTAGTCCCGTGGGATCTCCTTTACTGGCCATTGGTTTCAAGGTTGACCCTACATGGGAAATCTTGATTTTGGTTGCATGGTCTCGCTTCCTAATACCACCTACATCACTCCCCTTCCACTCATTTTAGCCCCATTCATCTATTTTCCCATCCAGGTCCACATGTCTCCATTAGGTCCACATAGGGTTAGCCTCCCCTTCCCCTTGTCCACACCTTGGGTCGGACCTGGAACAATGCTCCGAATGTTGATGCAGCTAAAAAGAAAAGAAAAACCATAATGTAGCCACTCTCAATAGGAAATGTACCACAAAATGCAAAAGATGGTCGGGACATACAAATTTAGCACGTGGGCAAAAGCCAAACATGAGCTCTACCCCTTAGCCATGGCCATCACCCTGGTTCTTATGTGCCCTAAATGAGCCCCCTCTATCATTAATGAACCCATGATTGTCCCAACCCCTGGTGGGCAATGAACTGCCCGACTTTAAGCGGTTATCCACTGCTACATATTACACATCATGCTCCCATCCCCTAGAGCCCCAAGCAGTTATGAAGAAAAATCAATCAAAGGCAAAAGGCATATGAAGAAGGGTGGAAAAACAAAGATCGGGGTAACTCATGTACCGCAATTTGCTCCCTCTTACACTCATATACACAAGTGTGGAATTCCCTTATTGTAGCTATCCATGTACCATGACATATGGTCTAGATGATTTCCCCTGATCCCCACTCCGCTCCATTATTATATCATTGCCATCTACCATTTAAGGGATGTACTATGGAGATGTCACCCCCTTTAGAGGTTGAAACCACCTAATAGGGTCCTTGGTTAACCCCCTATTGAGCTTGGATACACTTGTACATACCAAAGCCCACTATGGAAGGGCATGCCACTACAAATTGCCCCATTGGTTGCATGACTTGTAAGCTTTATTACTTGATTATTATGATTACTTGTTGTATTGGAGGGCAAGTGGACGCATTTAATCTTATGCAGGATTGCAATTGGGTCTTCATTTGGGGTTTGGTCTCCCTATATGGGGTCCTATCCCTCCAAAGGCCACATTGGCATTTATAGGGTGATATTACTTCATGGAACCCCAGCAGCATCCATTGATTGCTCGTGTTCCACCTTTTGGATGAGGATGATGCACCTGTTTCACCATGCCCAGTCAGCTCTACACTTGCACCATACACTTGGCAGATCTTCCAGG
This sequence comes from Pinus taeda, assembly GCA_000404065.3. Lineage (NCBI taxonomy): Eukaryota > Viridiplantae > Streptophyta > Pinopsida > Pinales > Pinaceae > Pinus > Pinus taeda. Next base: position 35,470 of record APFE031315726.1, on the reverse strand, counting down.
GTCCACAAAATGTCTCTCGCTCCAAAGGGAGGGCTTGTGTCATCATTCTAGCCCTTACAAATGGTCTACACTGTACAAGCATTTCGATCCATTTGGAAACCCATGAAGATGTCCTTGTGCCCCCACATCAACTTGGGAGCACCACAGGTTCTGACTTGGAAAACAAGGGGCCAACCCCTTGTCCACTATGTTTGGAGTCCATTTCTTCATCATGGCACCCCTTGGACTTCATTAGGCCTCCTCAAAGGCATAACGACTCACTTTGTTGATCATTCGACCCTCTTGAGAGGCTTATGCTTGTGTTATTGATCTATTTGGTGGGCTTGTCACCAAAAGTATTATCATTATGCACATTATTTTATTCTAGGGGCATTATTAGTCCAAATTAGACCATTCAAATCCCTTAGAGGATTGTATAAATAGAAGAGAGGCATTCTCTCTCATTCATCATATCTTGGATTGGGTTATTATCTCTTGTGATATTTTTGCTATACCTATTAGAGGACGAGTTTGGATGATATGGATGAATTTTGATGTTTGGATATCTCTCTCTTGTCTTGGATCTTCTCTATTGGCATCATTTGATGATTGGATATACCCCTTTATACATGTAAGTGTTATTTTCATGCTTATTCTTGTTATTTACTTTTGTCACATGAGTGTTGTTGGGATTTTCGCTATACAAGTCTGAAATTTATTGCTTTTCTATACGAATTGGTGGAAATTGTGATCTTTTATAGCGTTGCATCATGTCATGGGCCATGTATGAATGGGTGAATGTTCCTAGAGATATTTTATGTTAAATACATCTCGAAAGTCATCATTTATTGCAAATTGAAGTATAAAGACCTTGAAGCAGTTGCACTCATGCCCTAATGTCATGCGAAGTTGTTTGAAGACCTCCTTGATTGGGTGAACCCTTTCCAAACCATAAATTCTCCTTGACTCCATCTGTCCCAAAGGACAAGGCACTAATCCTCCATAGGTGATCACTTTTAAAGCTTATTTCTCTCACCTCCCCTTCTTTTTCTAGGCCTAGCCTCCATAGGTCACATAGGGCATCACTTTTCTCATGATTTATCCATCAAAAGAATTTGATCTCTTGCCCACAACTACATTAGTGTGTCCTCTAGAAGCCCTCCAAATTTCACGAAATTCCGACGGCGGATCTTGAGATATCTCAAGCCCTAGATCAAAGATCGATTCTTGATCTTGGTTTCCCATTGGCTAGTAACCTCATTAGGATCATAGCAATTAAATTATCAAAATAATATTCCTTCTCTGATCCTCATCCCTTCCCTAAATAGGTCAAGCACATTCGTGATTAATCAATTCCATACCGTTGACCTAATTGTGGGTCCACTTGGCATTTTGTGGTCCTTTAACTTGTTGATTCCAATTTCACAAGGATCACATAAAATCCAAGTCTCCACAAAGATCCCTAGGTCTAAGAACCATCTTGGCAAAGCATACTCTCATAACCTAGCTTCTTGGCCTTTCTTAGAGAGCCCATCACCTTGCTTCCAAAGCTATGTTGCGAGGGAGCCCCCCCCGCCCCTTCGATCTCGCTCCCAGTCCGCACTCCGGCGGGAGCGGGTCGAGAGCGCACTCCCTAAAAAAAATTTCGCTCCTTGCCTTTTCGGGAGCGATTTCGGCTTTTTTGCAATTTTTTTTTGTAGTAATGTTTGAAATTGAATTTTTTTGAAAAAAACAAATAATTTTTGAGTGGGGCAACTTAATGATCAAGTCTAGGCCCTAGTATTGATATGCTATTCATGGTAATGTTAAATTCTTAAAGTAAAAGTGACATTCTCCTTAAT
>APFE031315726.1:5250-22998 GCA_000404065.3 Pinus taeda | reverse complement strand
ATATATAGTTTGGGGGGGTGGCCTGCCACCCCCAATGGTCCTCCCAACAATTTATATAATACGTATTTAAAATAGGGTGGGCGGGCCACCCCCGGAGGACCCACCCAACCCCGATGGAGCCACTAATCATATATTCAAACTGCATATTATAATCATTGACTAAACCAAAACTCAATGTCGTGTTTGTCAACAAATCCGCACCATATTTGGGGTGGGTGAGTTTCGAACCCGGCCCACCCCCGACATATATGACTTCGCCACCAATGAGCCATGACTCGTCCATTGGTGGCTCTACTCCATCACTGTTATTCAAACTCGAATTGCTCATTCGCTGACAGACTGGTGGAGGAGCGGAACACGAAACCTTGAGTGGCCAGAAGGGTCAAAACCATGAGCAAGGAATCTATTTTGACGCTGAGAAGGTCCCTTTGAGGGACCGGAGGTGCCAGTGTCAGAATTTGACAAGTTTATAGTCATTTTTACATGTTTTCTCTCCACTAATCCAATCGTGTAGTTCGTTTCTCTAGCTGAGGTCTCCATTTTTTGGCCATCATCAAAATGAGAGGTATAAGGGTCATTTTTGTAAAGTTGATTGTAATCCATTTCTTCACTGCCACTTAATGAAAAAAGGCCTCCCTAGTTTTAGCAAGGCCCGGAGATGTAACCCACATTAGGTGAAATCAATAATCAAATCATTTGTATGCCTTTGATCTCATGGTTGCTTTTTATTTCTCTTCTTTTTCATGTGTTAAGTTACTTGGTTAATATGTTATTTTATATGCAATTATGAATGCATGCTTGAAGTTAAAAGATCTGGATCAAGTTTGGTATCAGAGCGGGTCTTCTTGATGCAAGTTACATGAGTGAATGCTAACTAAGAACAAGCTCCAAAAAGGTGAAGGAAAACTTAAATCCTTTAATCTCGAAATGGGCTGTGCACCACGAAGACGAAACATGGCAGATGAGGAAGCTCGAATGGAGGAAGAGATAAATTATCGCAAGATCTTCTTCACCATGGCAGAGAAAGTTGACAAGTTGTTTGCATAATATGAGAAGACAATCAAGCTTGAGAAAAAAGAACCAAATTATCATGCCTCGGTAAATCATGAAGTTGGAGGAGAAGAGCCTCCTCCCTCTTCATCCTCCAGTGAGAGTTCTTATTCTTCCTCTTCTTCTCATTCTAATAGGCATCATAGAAATGCATCTAAAAAGCCCTTTTTCAAGTTGGATGTCAAATTTGATTTACATATATTTAGTGGAGAATCTAATGTAGAAAAGCTAGATAACTGGATAAGACAGGTTGAAGTGTATTTTCGCATACAACAAATCAAAGAGGATGAAGCCAAGATCTAGCTAGCATCCCTTTAATTGAGTGGCACCACTCTCGTTTGGTGTGAAGGCAAGGTGGTAAGAGTAGTCATAAACTTCTTTCATCTTGGTCTAAGTACATTTTTGCTTTAAGAAGACAATTTTACCCATTGGGTTATAGACATAAGGTCGTGATGGAATGACAACATTTGAAACAAAGCAAAGGTCAAATTGTTCAGAATTTTAAAGAGGAGTTTAGAAAACAAGCATTAGCATTTAATGTTCCACTAGACACTTTTGAGACATTTATGAAATATATTGGCTCTTTGCATAGTTATTTGCATCATTCATTGTTATTATTTGAACCTAAGTCTCTTGATGAAGTAAGTGTGAAGGTGTACATCTTGAAAGCAAGGAGAAGCATGAGCAAGATGACTACCCAAAGAGGGAAGCAACATTTAAGAGAAGAGATGAAAGTCCCTCTTGTACTTATTTGAGAAAGAAGCGGATGATGAGGATAATTGTTGGAAACTGCATCCAGAATTGAGACCTAAGAGGAATGACAGAAAAGAGAAGCAAAAGACAGTTGCAACCATGCAACAAGACCAAGAATTTGAATCAGAAGATGATGAGAAGATCACAGCTGCAGGATTTACAAGCAGTGGACCAATAGACCTGAGATCAAACTTAGGTGACGAAATGAATATTGCAGCTCTTAGGATTGTAGCGGATGGACCCATCGACTTAGGTTCTGATTCGAGTGATGAGACAAATATTTCAGCAAATGTTGTGCCAAAATTGAAAAGGGCACCAAATGCGGCATGGGTCCAAGAACTTGAAGAAATCAACCAGAACCTTCAAGAAGAGAATGTTGAATTAAGGATACTTCTACGAGAAGAAAAAGAGGAGAAGAAGATATTGCAGCTTCAGTTACAAGCCACAGAAGAGGCCTTGGAAAAATTGAATCACAACGAAGGCTTATAGAAGCTCATCACCTGCTTCAAAATCGACAACTGAGGTAAATAGTGTTGATTTTTCTTTAGTTTCATTTTCATATGATGTTATTTCTATTGGAAACATGGAGGTACCCATTTTAGGAACTGACATGAGACTCCTTACCAAGATGGGGTATAAAGGAGGATGACTCGGTGTTAATGGCCAAGGAATGACTTAGCTATTGGAGGTGGTATAAAGACCTTGATTTGCAAGTTTGGGATACACTGAAAGAGAGTGCTCAAAGGTATCAAGAGCTTCCAACGAATTGATGAAGCCATCAGAGAAAGAGGATGATTGGAACACATCACAATCCTCCCATGATAATGCACATTGTAGAGGAAGAGCTAAGGAAAGATCTCATCGCCAAGGTTGCACCAGAGACAGTCAAGAGAGGTATAAACAGTCTTAGTATTCTGAAGTTCATTTTGATTACAAGCATATTGTTAATGATGAGCATAACCCATGGCTTAGAAAACTATGTATTTTTTGTGATTTGCATAACCATGTGGTTGCTGAGCGCTGGAAGAGAATGGAAGCAAGAAAGAGGATGAGGCATCAGAAGGCCTTCTCCACGTCATGGAAGGAAGAAGGTTAAGAAAGTATGGAGGAAGAAGACTTTTTGAAATCATTGCAACCGAGTTGGACATCAAAGAACCATGTGTTAGAGGCTCCATCTAGAGCAGTGTCTTAAGGACAAAGTGTTCGTGCAGGAACCAATTGAAAATTTTGTTCAACAAGCGAATCAACTCCAGGATTATTACCCATTCACTTTTATGAATGAGAGTTGGTTTTACTAGATATAGTAGCTTGTCATGGCCGCATTGTGTAAATCATGTGTTGCGAATAATTATAAAAGTGATGATGTGTTTTCCATCGCTTATTAAAGCAACATGATGTTTTTGGCCTTTTGTCGATAGTTGGGGTATTGGTTTCTATTATGATGTAAACTTGACCACGGAGTGTGTGTTATAAACTCTTGGCAAGTATGGGGATGCTTGGGTCATGATTAGTCATGTAATTGAGCATGTATTTTGCAAAGATTGTACTACAAGTTTGCAAAGGATGCAGGTGTTGGCTCATCACTTATGACTCCAAAGAACAAGGGTGAAGGAGAAGGAAGTATGTCATGTTAGGATACTTGTGGTGTAGACAATGTAACACGGTAGTTGAAAATTATGTTCATGATTTTGGAGGACCAAAAGCTCCTCAATGGGGAGGAATGATCCAGGTGGCTCCAAACACGCTCATAATTCAACAGTGGCCATGGAAAAAGCTCAAAAATCAAAATTCTTAGAATTTTCCCAAACCAAGTCCAGATCGTAGTGCTCTTCGTCATGATTTCAATGACATGAATGACACTCAAATCTAAGTTCGTATGCTCAAGTTATAGCTAGTCAAATTTATGGTGAAACTTGACCGAGTGGTAGTCATTAACAAGGCAACAATTTGACAGAGTCCCGACGCATGGAATCCGGCCACTAGAACGGGTGAATTTGTCACCTCCTTAATTTGTCTAATAACCCTTAATTTCCAACGGATTTTTTTATTATCTATTATGTTTTAAAAAAATAAAAATAAAAAATATATGTATATAAGTTTTGGGGAGGACTACCACTCCCACCACCCCACAACTGTTTATATAATATGTGTTTAAAATAGGGTGGACGAGCCACCCCCGATGGACCGCGAATCATATATTCAACCCACATATTATAACCGCCGACTAAACCAAAACTCAAAGTCACATTTGTAGAAATTCTACCTATAGATCACCTCATAATGCAATATACTAAAGAAAAATACTTGATCTACTTCTACAAACAAACTTGCAGAAGCTTAATCGATTTTGAGCAAGATCAAATAGAACACATATAACAGATGAAGAAGAAACAATCACACATGAACACAGAAGAATACTCTGGGGAAAGCCTCAGCTAAAAACCCTGCTATCTGTATTATCATACAAGTGGAAATATCTCAGGATTACACAATGCTTTAGCTCTCAAGCTATCCAACTCTTAGTACAATCCCTCATTGTTGCTCTTAAGCAGAATAGACAACACATATGTCTTCCTTTAGTCCTCCAAGCCTCTTATTTCCTTGAGCAGTTTCTCTTGGGTCCTCTGGCTGCCACCTGTGTGAATTCTCCTCTCGCACACAACACTGTCCTCGAACTAAACTGTGCAATCCTCGAGCAATGAATTCCTTCTACATGCAAGAGATATCCTCATGCGAATATTCCTGCAACTGATAGTACATTGTCCCTTCCTCTGATCTCAATTGGGTCTTTGACTGAACTGACATGCATGAGTTATTTATGAAAGAATATTCAATTATCTGAAGTACACTAGTTGCATGCATGCATGCATTGACTAACTGAACTCACAATCAGTTCCATAAACTGTTGGAACCAATCTAATTGGACTTAACTTAGTTAACTGAGCTAACTAATGACAACTCGTCCTGATCTCCTTAATTAAGGGATAAATTCCTCAATCAAAGGGATAATTGTTGCATGTCTTCACATAGACTTCATCTTTGATTTTCTCTAACTAATTAACTCAAGATGAATTAATTAATTATTTTACAAACAGTTGTTGAGCTCAAATTCGAATTTTAATTCACAATTCTAATTTAGGTACTAATTAAAATTGGAATGTATCCTGAAATGCTATTTATAACAATGTTATTTTTAGCATTTCTATATTTAGCATTTCTTGTCGCTATTTTCAATCCTCCCTCTCAACTACCAAGGGATTATTTGTCACCCCGATCATGTCTCTGTGGAACTCGAATTTGCATTTTGACAATGCCTTAGTCAAAATATATGCACCCTGCTCCTTGGTCGAAACATATTGCAACAACATGATCCTCTTCACCACATAATCTCGAAGATGATGATACTGGATATCGATGTGTTTGGACCTGTCATGAAATATTGGATTCTCATAGAGTTTGATACAACTCTGATTATCGCAATAGATCACAGTTGGATCCATCCTCTAATCAAACAATCCAACTATAATTTTCCGCATCCAAATGGCCTCACATGTTGCCTGACTGGCAACCATGTATTCAGCCTATGTTGAGCTAAGTGCAACTGACCAATGTTTCCTACTATACCAAGAAACTGCAGCTGAACCAAGGTTGAAAATTCCTCCTGAAGTGCTCTTCCGATCTGATGGACTCCCTGCCCAATCTGCATCTATGAAGCCTTGAAGGTTCACTCCCTCTATCTGTCTATACCATAATCCATACTGAGATGTGCCTCTTAGGTATCTCGACACATGCTTCCTTGCCTTCTAAAACAGCTTGGTAGGCTGAACCATAGCTTGACTCAATTGGTTCAACGCAAAGCAAAAATATGGTCATAAGTTTACTAAATACATCAATGAACCCACAAGTTGTTAATACACGCTACCAGCTACTACCTCACCTGAAGTAGCATCCTCCTTCCTCCAATTACCTGCTAAAGGAGTATGCATGGGCTTGCACTTCTCCATGTGGAATCTCTTGAGTATCTCATTGGCATACTTTCCTTGAGACACAAGCACTTCCCCATCCTTCTACCACACTTCCATGCCTAGAAAGTAGTGCATGAGACCCATGTCTTTCATCTCGAACTCTCTTGCAAGTTCCTCCTTGCAAGACCTGATCAACTGATCATCACCTGTTAATATTAGATCATCAACATAAAGAACAATGATCAATGGCTTACCTTCTACCATGATGTGGTATAGGTTCGCATCTGCTTCACTCTTTGTGAAGCCCAACCTAGTGAAATAGTTGCCGATCCTGGTGTACCAAGCACGAGGTGCTTGCTTCAGCCCGTACAAAGCTCTCTTGAGTCAACACACATGCGACTCACGATCGAAGGTCTCAAATCCTTCCAGTTGCTCTATGTACACCTCTTCCTCAATCTTGCCATTGAGGAATGTAGTCTTCACATCCATATGATGGATCTTCCAACCCATCTTTGGCTATAGTGCCAACATCGATCTGATAGATGAGTACCTTGCTACAGGAGCAAAAGTTTCATCATAGTCAATCCCCTCGACTTGTGAGAAACCATGGGCAACAAACCTTGCCTTATGTTTCTCCACACTACCATCAGCTGCTTGCTTTACCTTTTAAAGCCATTGTGAACACACCATTGACTTGTTCTCCAGTCTTGAAACAACATCCCAAACACTGTTCCAAACTACGGAGTCATACTCCTCCACCATAGCATCAACCCAGACTAGCTGCTACACTGCTTCCTCGAAGGAAGATGGTTCGGTCTCTATACATTCCCCAACAAGGGCCATGTAACCAGTGTACCGCTTAGGTGACCTCCTCTATCTGCACTGAGAAGATGGATGTCCCACATTCTCTCTTGCATCCATCAACAATCTCTCAGCTTCCCTTGAGCATTTCTGCCCAACTTTGTAAGACTCTGCATGAGTGGATGTCTCCACTCCTGGATCCTCTACATGCGGTTGCTCCGCATTAGTCTGAGGCTCCTCCTCCTTAGGAACCAAAAGTTCCTCCTCTACATGCAACTTGAGCCCCCTCTCAAGGGAAACTCGCATGTCCTTCTACTTGTCAAACTTTAGATCTCTACGTACCATTGTCCTCTGACTGGTAAGCAAGAACACCCAATAATTGTGGGGTGTATCAGTGTACCCCACAAGTATCCCCAACTCTGTTGTTGGCTCTAGCTTCTTTCGGGCATCTTTGGTCACATAGAAAAATACCGATGAGCCAAAGATCTTGAAGTGACTCACATCTGGTCTCTTCCCGGAGAAAGCCTCCTATGGTGTCTTCATCCCCAGTATATGATGTGGGCTTCTATTCTGCAAGTATACCGTTGTATTGCATGCCTCAGCCCACAAATGAAGTGGTAGGCCTTGGTCATACAACATCGCCCGAGATGCTCCCACAATCGTTTTATTCTTCCTTTTGACCACCCCATTCTGCTGTGGGTTATGGGGTGCCGTTAACTCTCGTTTAATTCCTTCTGCTGCACAGAAGTCCTTAAATTCTTGAGAGACATACTCTCCACCATTGTCGCTTCGCAAGGCCCTTATCTTCTTTCCTAATTCTTTCTCAACCAAGGCTTTGAACTCACAAAACCTTTAGAAGGTTTGATCCTTCTTCTGCATGAAATAGATCTAACATCTACAAGAAAAATCATCAATGAAAATAACATAGTACCTTTGTTTAGCAGTGGAGGCTGTCAAGAATGGTCCACACACATCTGTATGAGGTCGCTCCAAGATTGTTCCATCTCGACTATCTCGATCCTGAAAGGAAGATTTTGATTACTTACCCAAGGTACAACCTTTGCATGTATCCACTTGCTCAAGTTTACCCTTGGGAAGTTCGGTAGAAATCTGTTGCATGATCTTCAAGGCTCCATGGTGCAAGTGGCCCAATATTATATGCCATAGCTCGCCAATATCTTGGCTTTGCACCAACTCTGCTTTGGAACTCAATGCAGTACAGTCATCTACCTCCAGCTTGTAGAGATTCTTCACTCGAATCTTGATCCTCTTGGTCTGTCTCGTGCCGATGTGTCTCAGGAATGCCTTTCCTTTACTAAAGACTACATCATAGCCTTTGTCTTCCAACATAGCGACATATACCAGGTTCTTCTTCAGTCCAGACATATATTTTACATCAGTAAGGGTGAGAGGAGCTCCATGCTCCCTCTAAAACACAATCGTGCCTTCACCTGAAACACGGTACTTTCCATCATCGCCCATCTCTATGCGCATCTAAAGGTTCTTCTCCTCCAAGGTACTGAATAAACTCTTCTCGTCAGTCGTGTGGAATGAGGCTCCATTATCCAGGTACCAAACACAACCCACCATTGATGAAACCATGCATGTGATGAGGGTGAAATCCAATTCGAATTGTGAGGCCATTGCCTCACCATTTGATCCTTTCGAGGATCCCTTCTTGGATTTCTTCTCTGGATAATTTGTTGCATAATGACTCACTTCATGACAATTAAAGCATCGCACTTTAGATTTGTAAATCTTCTTCCCACCATGGGAAGAACTCGATTTGGAATGGGAAGCCTTCCCTTTCCCTTTCCTCGCCTTACTCGCTAAGGCTAGATTTTTTTCATCGTCATGCTTTGATGAAGAACCATCTCTGGTTCTTCTCCTGATCTCCTCCTGCATTAGATCTGACCACAGTCGTTCCCAGTCTAGCAGTTTCTCTCTTCAATTTACTGAGTCTTGCTAAATATGCCAGCTCTTAGGAAGACCGAGGAGAGTAAGACTCACCATGTCACCATTGGTTGTCGTGATTCCTACACTTCCAAGATCATCCCTGCAGGTGGTGAGCTTGTTCAGATATGTAGAGATCGTGTCGCCCTTTTCACACTTGATTTTCCGAAGCTTGTCTTTCAGCGCCAGCTTCCTCTGATCGTTGTTGTTCTGATATAGATCCTTTAATGTTCTCCACATCGAAAACAGTGTCTCCTTCCCATGGAGACTCAAGACAATGTGGTCTCGAACTCCCTCCAGAAGAATCCTCCTTGCTCTAGACACACATTTCTTCCATTTCGCCAATTCTTGGGAATTAGCAGCTGCTGGCTTGGGGACTTCTTGATCAATGAAGTCCTTCAAACTGTTGTCCTCTAATACCACTTCCATGTGATCCTTCCAAACAATATAATTCAAGAGGGCATACTCGAGTCTCAAACCATTGAAGCCATTGGTGAAATTTGAGATGTGATAAGAATTCAATTTCTATAATCAAGAACTTCAACCTTCGAACTTCTCCCTTCTTTGTATATTGTTCTCTGCTTTGATCACCTTTTCTCCGATACCATGTATAAATTTTACCTATAGATCACATGATAATTTAATATGCTAAAGCAAAATACTTGATCTACTTCTACAAACAAACTTGCAGAAGCTTAATCGATTTTGAGCAAGATCAAATAGAACGCATATAATAGATGAAGAAGAAACAATCGCACATGAACACAGAAGAATAATCTAGGGAAAGCCTCAGTTAACAACCCCACTATTTGTATTATCATACAAGTGGAAATATCTCAGGATTACACAAAGTTTTAGCTCTCAAGCTATCCAACTCTCAGTACAATCCCTCACTACTGCTCATATACAGAATATACAACACATATGCTTTTCTTCAGTCCTCCAAGCCTCTTATTTCCTTGCGCAATTTCTCCTGGGTCCTCTGGCTGCCACCTGTGTGAATTCTCCTCACACACACAACACTATCCTCAGACTAAACTGCACAATCCTCAAGGAATATTCCTGCAACTGATATTACATTGTCCCTTCCTCTGATCTCAACTGGGTCTCTGACTGAACTGACATGCATGAGTTATTTATGAGAGAATATTCAGTTATCTGAAGTACACTAGTTGCATGCATGCATGCATTGACTAATTGAACTCACAATCAGTTCCACAAACTGTTGGAACTATTCTAACTGGAATTAACTCGGTTAACTGAGCTAACTAATTACAACTCAAATTACAACTCATCCTGATCTCCTTAATTAAGTGATAACTTCCTCAATCAAAGGGATAATTGTTGCATGTCTTCTCATAGACTTCATGTTTGATTTTCTCTAACTAATTAACTCAAGATGAATTAATTAATTATTTTACAAACAACTGTTGAGCTCAAATTCGAATTTTAATTCACAATTTTAATTTAGGGACTAATTGAAATTGGAATATATCATGAAATGTTATTTTTAGCATTTCTATATTTAACATTTCTTGTTGCTATTTTCAACAGTGTTTGTCAACAAATATGCACCATATTTGGGGGGTGGGTTTCGAACTGGTCCATCCCTATCATATATGGCTCTACCACCAACGAGCCATAGCTCATCCATTGGTGGCTCCACCCGATCACTTTTATTTAGACTCAAATTTCTCATTCAACAACAGATTGGTGAAGGAGTGGAGCACGAAACCTTGAGTGGCCAGGAGGGTTGGAACCATGAGCGATGAGTCTATTTTGATTTAAGCAAAGTCTTTCGGTAGAAATCACATAAGAGAATTTTTTGGCTCATTGGTTAAAACTGGAAATTTGGTTATGGGTGGCCTGGGATCTAACTCGCTGCCCATCGATTTTGGTTTATTAAATGGTGTGTTAAAATTCCATTTTATTGGCCAAAAATTTCTCTTATGCGATTTCTACTGAAATACTTTGCTTAATTCATTATGGATCACAAAAGCTTGAATACAAAAATCTATTTTGATGCTGAGAAGATTCCCTTGAGGTGTCAGTGTTAGAATTTGACAAGTTTATAATCATTTTTGCACATTTTCTCTCCAGGTTTCCAACCGTGTAGTCCCTTTCTCCAACCGAGGTCTCCATTTTCCTACCATCATCAGAATAGGAGGTAGAAGGGTCATTTTTGTAAAGTTGATTGTAATTCATTTCTTTGTTGCCACTTAATGAAAAAAGGTCTCCCCACTTTGAGCAAGGCAAAGAGACGTAGCCCACATTGGGTGAACTCTGTAATCAAATCGTTTGTGTGTATTTGATCTCATGATTGCTTTATGATTTCCACTTCTTTTTCATGTGTTAAGTTACTTGGTTAATATGTTCTTTTTATATGCAATTATGTGTGCATCCTTGAAGTTAAAAGATCTGGATCATTGTGGAACACTAACATATGTTTATGTGTGTGTGCATGCGCACGTGCACACACACACACATAGTGTGTGTGTGTGTGTGTGTGTGAGACATAAATACATTTTTATGTGAAAAATGATTGAGAAAAATTATTTAATATGACAAAAAGATTCAATATACCACAATTCATATGATAATGGACATAGGCATAACAAAGTGTTGATTACCACTAACATAATGATTGATTGGTTGTGGCACAATTATGGGGCAAGTGGCATGGAGAAGGTGGGAAAAATGAGTATAGATGCAATCCATTCATATACATACATCCAAAATTAGCATGTAAGTATAGATTATGAGCCATACAAATGGTGTAGGTTTTTTTCTAGATCAAATGGGTGCTCCCTACTAGAAGAAGATTTTTCGATGTATATGTACAAGGATGGAAAGACAATACAACTAGTTGTATAGGTGGTAAAAGAAGGCATTTCACGGAGTTCAATTGGTGACCATGGATGATTTCTAGTACTTGATCATGTTTTTCAGAGAAGAAGACCATCAAGGGAATGCTCTCCTCTGAAGAACATTTCCCTTGACTATGTTGATTTTGATTGTTCTATTTGAGTTGTGCTATGTTCTTTGGATGCTAAGTTTGTCAATTCAAAGAGTGCATCTTCATGTATACCAAGGAGTGCCCTTCCTTATCAACAATAGGTAATGTGGTTGCTATGGAGAATATGTTGGGTTGGGGAGTTAAGACATGAAGGTTGTGTTTAGGTCAATGGTAGTTGTTAGGCCTTTATGTCTTCATTTTTTTAAAAATGTAGACAACCATAAAAAACAAAACACATAAGATTACACCAAAAAAACATAAAGATCCTTCAAACAAAACATTATATTGATCCATCATTTGTCTCATACATTTTTCTCATTAAATAAACTACACAAATTCCATTTATATAAGAGAGGTGACTATAACAAACACACCCTAGTAGATTGTATATTCAACCATATGTATAACTATCTCTATAATATATGTACCTATATCTCCTAATTGATTATATATCCCTAACTTTTATCCTCGCCTTTATCTTTGATTTTATACATAGACTTTTATGTATACTTCATTCAAGTATTGTAATGTATTTATCAAATATCACAAGTAAGGGTTAATCCTTAATACTCCCCCTTAATGAAAACTTGTGATTCAATCTAGATTTATGAGTTGTCTTCATCTTTATTGTTCTACCTTCTACATCAGCTTTAGTCTTTATCATTGGCTTTGTGAATCATGCATGTGCTACGACATTATGTATTAATTTGGATCTTGAGTCAATTATATGGACTACATCATCTTCATGTCAAGGGTTTTTCTAGCTTACCCTTAACCATATCATGGGCTTTCTATTGGTTACCCTCAACCAATTCATCATATCTAGGATTTTCCTTGCTTATCCTTAATTGTTGCATCATTGTAGGTTTTTTAGTAGTCAACCTTTAACCATAATAAGAGCCTTTCTTTTGTTACCATGAACCATTGCAAGATGAAAATACTCATGATTTTATTTACTCAAATAAATGACTCCAATCTAATCATGGTAAGTTGAATTAATCTTTTGAATTTCCTTTAATGACAACTCACTTGTGAATATCAACTAACTCATGGACATTTTTTTTGTCAGAGAGTTTGTTGTAAATTGCAAGATTTTACCTTGTAAAATATTTTCAGCACAAAGTAACTTGTTGCCATTCATGTAACTCTATCCAACCACAATGTAACTATATGTGAGGTCTCTATATGCTTTCTTGTAACAATTTTGATTATCATGATTAGTAAAACCACAAATACTACAATGATGCAAGCCCCAACACTTAGCTTATAAATGTCATGTTCTACCACAATGACTACAATATGATCACTCATACTTTAAAACCTGATTTTTTATACTATTACTTAAAAACGAATTACCTTGTGTAAATGTTTTTACTTTTACAAATTTGATATCATCACTCCCTTATCTAACCTTCATAACCAATGCCTTCATTTATTAGCCTTATACGTACTTGTATAGGCTATTGGATGTCTTACGCATATTTGCCTAAATTTTTGTTATCAAAAGCCATTTTATTCACAAGTTTGGAGTCAATTGATTTAGTATGCTTTTCAAAGCATCTAATTAATCTTTAATATAATGTTCATCTTCATAATCAGCACCCTAATTCTTATTTCATGATAGAGACACGTGTATATCATCATTTTTAGCATCAATCAAATCATTTACATCACAAAAACTACTAAATTTTTTAAGCAAATCACATGCATCACATGTTACCCTTTTCTTATTGAATTTGTTCATTTTTAAATGTTAACAACACATTTCTTTTGCTAACAACTCTCGCTCCAATGGTTCTATTATTTAATCTTTCTTATCGTGAAGTTTCAAAACATCAATTACTCATTGGTCCAATGATTTTGACTTTTCTTCTTGTTCACTTATATGTTGCATAGTGAAACCAAAGAATTCTTAATAGAACTCATTATCACATACTTTTAGTTCAGTGATTTAGATTTTGCCCATTATTGAATTATTAAGTTTCTACGTATTATTTCTTTTTGAAAGCATCTTAAAAATCATATTGAAATAATTCACTTTCATGATTAGCATTTTGTACCATTTTTTCAAACACAACCATAATAAAAACATCAACTAACATTAAACCTACTATAAAAATTATTACTTTTCATACAAAGAAGAGGGTGACACAAAGATGAGTGTATCACTTGCAAAATTACATATAACCTCATTTGAAGGAGGGAATAAACTTGTTTTTAGTGGGAAAATTACATATAACCACCACCTTTTTTTTTCAAATTACAAATACATAAACTGTTTTTGATGTATCTACTCTATCACGTGTTAACCCAAAGGTATATTTTTTCACATCTCTTGGTTTTCTCACCTTTCAGTCGATTTCCCGCCAATTATTTTCACTTTTTAATTCTTAGCAATTTTCTCTTCCTTATAATTTTTAAGGAGATTTTGGATTAACAAAAAGTATAACATACCACCTTCTTGATAAAGAGTGCATTGATGTCCACAAAAGATAGTTGAAAAAAAAATGATGCTAGAAAATTCAGTTATTCCTAATGCGAATGAAGTCATGAAGAGATTGTTATGTGATTGTTTGGAATCAATTTTATAAGGAATGAAGCCATGAAGAGATTGCTATGTGTTGTTATGTGATTGTTTAGAATCAATTTTATATGCAAAGAAGTTAGGAAGAGATTGTTATGTGATTTCTTTGAATCAATTTCATAAATGTGATAGTTTTTGGTTAAAAATCTATATAATAAAATTAATAAAGGGAAAACAATAACCAAAGTCATGGGACATGTATTTCAAATTGAATGTTGGCCTAAAACATAGTCATGGGATCACTTGTGATTAATTAATGACTATAGAAATTGGCAAAGGCTTTGGAAATGCACGAGGCATTGATTGGCATTTTATTTATGAAAATAATGGGAAATAGGAGAAAATGAAGGTGAAAGCTCACAAGTTGCATGTGAGGAGGAAAATGAAGGAAAATAACGGAAAATGAAGAAAATAGAGGCCTCAGTGATAAAAAGGCTTATGAGGATCAGTTCAAAACCTTTTGTTAGTTATAGCTTGGAGCTCTCTCTTCTATTCTCTCTCTCTCCCTCATACTCTTGGACACTTAGAGTTTTCTTGGAGCACTCTTAGAAGAGTGTGGCATACTTGGGATTTGGAGCAAGGAGGCAAAGGAACAGTAGGAAAGCACAATAGGATAGTGGGATTAGCAGCTATAATGGGTTTTTCTTGCAGGTACCGAATTGCATGCATGATTTCCTTGCTAGTTTTGGGATGCATGGCACATGCATGTGGTTTCTTGGTTATGATCTGTCATTGGCATGAAGGAGTGCCTAGATTGACAGTGGTTTTTTCTAGCCTTGCCATTTTCTGGATAGCCATGGTGTTGTGGGTTTTATCTTTTTATTTTTCTGGTGGGTGCTCATGTTCCTTTGGTTGTGGGTTGAGTTACTAGTTCCTAAAATCTTGGTTGGACAAACACTCTCGAAGCCCTATAACAACTTGGGATGAATTACTAGTCCAGGAAGCCTTGGCTGGAAAAAATCTCTAGAGCCCTTGGCGGGTTGAGTTACTAATCCTGGAAGCCTTGGTCAGACAAAAGCTCTGGAGCCCAACAACAGTTGTGGGTTGAGTTACTAGTCCTAGAATCCGAGTTGGAATAAACACTCTGGAGCCTTGGACAACTTGGGTAGAGACCGATCTAGTGATGGTTATTGATGTCCGACCATGAGGTGGAATCATTGGTTGAGGGTTGAGGTGGTTTGGCCTCTGGAAACCCTAGTTTGCTTTTCTTGGTTTATTCCATGAGATCCCACATTCTTGCTTGGAATATCACATGGGGGTGATTGGCTGAAAGAGATATTTGGTTTAGCCCAATCTATGGCTGGGTGGCATGTGGAAGTCCCTGACTTGGTTGGATTTGCATATGTTAATAGGAGCTTGTTTCTCTTATGTTTTGTGTGTAAATGTACTTGTTATTATATGGCTTTGATGGTTGTTGTGTTGTCATTGTTTATCTGGTTATATGTTGGTTATAAGTATGGTTTTATGACAGTCTTGAGTTATGGCTCTCATCATGTTTTGGTTACTAGATGAAATGTTAACGAATTAATGACCTAATAGATGATGATGCAACTAATGTGAGAGGCATCAAACCTTCTTAACGATTCTCAGATAAGTATGAGGTCATTATGTTCATATGTGTTTTTATGACCTATACATTACATGTTCATGATGTGTTTGACGAAATGACTATCATGGTTAGGATGAGTTAAGTTAGGTCTTTGTTCATGTTTTGAATTAGAGGCATTGCATTATTGTTATTTACCATTTTTGAGAATTTAATTAAGTTTTGGGCAAAGGTTTGAGTCTTAGCCCTGAAAAAGTGGCTCAGAATTCGGGGTCACTGGCACAAAACTACCTGAAAAATATTGCAGTTGTATGGAGGCCTTATTGTGGGAGCCATTGGAGGGTTTTAGTCACATGGAGGGCTTGCCATGAGAGCGACTAGGGGTCTAGTTCAGTCAAAAGGAAAGTTAACTCAGGGGTTGGGCACTTGGAGTGGTTGGTTAGCCTCTAGGATTCATGTAGCTCTTGAGGTATGTCAGTTTGGTTTTGGTTTGTCGATTCCACTTCCTTAACTGTACTTGGGGAGTTGAATCATATCATAGTAACTCTTCAACACATATTTACCTTGATGGACCAGTTAGCTTGGGTAAATGTGGGAGGAGAGTGTTATAGAGTGGTATCAGAGCATGGTTCAACCCTTGGATTGGATGGGCATAATGCGTTTGTCGTGCATACATGTCGGTTGCATATGTGTCCATTATGCTTGTGGTCTATGTGTTTGTTATGTATGCATTGCATTGGTCATTTTTGTATTTATGTTATCGTATAGAAGTTGATGACATTATTGTTGGGATGTGTTTGTCGTGAATGCATGTCGATTGTGTATGCAATGGTTATGCATGTTAGTGTCTATGTTTTGTTGTGCATGCATTGCATCTAGTTGGTTTTGTAGTTGTGACATCATGCATGGTAACTGGGATGATGATCAAGATGATGCCTATATATTGCTATGATTATGTTTATACATGTATTGTGCTAATTTGGTTGATCTTGCAGATGAGATATCTTCCCTTGAACTATATTGAGGTATGTTGGTTATGTTTATGTTTTGGTTTACCTAACATGATATACTTACGGGAAGAGGAAGATCAAAGATGACTAACAAACTGGTAGACGACATTTCACTAGACTCTCCCTATAGATCAGAGGAGAAACATGGTGATGGGTACTCTCCTAACATAGAAGACACTTTGAGAAGTTTGAAGGCAAAAATAAGAAGTTGTAAAACAGATAATGACAAAATCATTAAGTCATAAGAGACACTTTCTAGGGCACATAAGAGACAAGCAGAAGTTAATGCAGCTATCCTTCAAAGTTTATCAAATTGTATAAATTCCTTGTAGATTCAAACTGTAGATTGTAATATTATAAAACAATTTACTTGAATCTACTCTACTCATTAGCGGAAACAATAATTGATCGATGAAATCATGAAGTAGAAAAAGGATGAATTCAATAACACATAACACAATAATTTTATGGGAAAGCCACAACTAAAAACCCCTATTATGTGTATATTACATTAATCAGAAAATTTGAGAAGATTACAATGCTTAGCTCAAGCCCGAGCAAACTCTGCACTATCATAATCTATCTCACTGCTTCACAAACAAGCTCGAGCCAATACTTAGCCAAATCTGCTGCTTGCCAAGCTGATCCGGATTTAAACAGGAACGCAATAGCTTACAGAGATAACCCGAAATACAGAGATGCGATAACCATAAATAAAGAGATGCAGCGGAAATAACACTTCATTTTATTAATGGAAAATACCGAAATATGCTTACAACCAGAATTGGAAATAAACCAGCTAGGACGATGGTAGCTTATCTCTGAGAAGAGATGTGCGGCTACATGTCTCTAAACTGTTCTGAACTTGTGTTACAATGAGGCTCGAAGGCCTATTTATTATTGAGAAACAATGGAAAACCCTTCACATTCCAAAACCGACCCTTAGAAGATGGAACGCCAAATTGTGGGCCCCGTTTTGGGTAAATTGGTACATCAATTTCCCGGGGTCGTAACTTTGGCATACGATCTCCGTTTGACGCGTATGATAGCTCGTTAGAAAGATTTATCCG
>APFE031315706.1:0-15590 GCA_000404065.3 Pinus taeda | reverse complement strand
TTTAATACCTCCACCATGGACCAAAGACCCCATTCCAACTAAATTCCTTCCATAGAAATATTTTCTACATCACTCTTTCACTCCCTCTAAATATGAGTGCATTAAAAATAAACATAAAAAAGCTTCATCCTTTATAAATTGTCTAATATGTGAGTAAGTTGGAAGGAGTACAATTGTTTAATATCATTGACCCAATTTATAACTAGGAAGGAATCACTGAAAACTTAGAGTTGATTAAAACCCTTTTCACAAGAAAAAGTCATAAATGAGTGACGAGATAATAGCTCTTCAAAATATTTTGAACCCCTCCCAAGTCCCATATTGACCTTAAAATTGTGTTTATATGATAAATAGAGAATAGAGCCACCAGTACATGAGAATGTTTCCTCGTGCTAGGCCCCATCAAAAAACCCCATGTGGAATATTTCTTAGGCTCCTCTAGAACCATGAGCCTAATCCAACAAGGGACAAAAGGTAGATTTTGCATCAGCTTTGTTTACTCAATGTTTCATGGGAGGATTTCATTCCACATGAGGTCTTCACAGGTCCACAAGTGCCACCATTAGTTTTTCATGATGCAAGAGAGCCTCAACATCAGCAAGAGTTGCATGAGCCTCAAACCACCACTGTGCCGTTACTTGTCACATACCGAAAGGGTACTAGGATATTGTTTGCAGCAACAAAATGAGTACTATCTCAACCTTGGGTGAAAAGGGTCTCATTTCCTTCAACATCAAAGCATGTACAGGACAAGGGTAAGCAGGCATTGCATGATGAGGGGACTTTAGAAGGTCAAGAGAGATATTTCATTCTCATTCAAGATGATGACATTGATTTGGGCTCCTAAAGCTCAAAGCTCAAGGAGATCATTCAGGAGCAACAAGATGACATTCATGATTTGTCTCTCAAGCTGGAAAGAGCCAAATGGATAATCAACTATATAGAGCAAAGGAACAAATAGTTAGAGGATCAGCAAACCATCATGAAGCTCCAAAACATAAGAGAAAACTGACAAGCTCCCAAGAGGAGGAAAGTCAAGTTGACACCACTTGAACAAGAAATTGAAGCTCATCATGAATCTTGGCATGAGAGGGAAAATATACACTTGGAAAAGATGCTAGAGAAGGCCAACAAAGAGGAAATTATGTTGAGACACATGGCCTACTAGTACTTGGCCAGAAACAAGGTGTGCAAAGCAAGAATTAAGATTTTGAAGGCCAAGTTTAGAAAGCATTGAGGAAGAGAAAAGAGCAAGATAGAGTCTAGATCTTGGTTGAGGCTTCCTTAGCCCAACACAACACTTAATGAAGGAAACTCACCCCAAATTTTGAGAAATTTGGGAAACTTTTTGTAAATTTTGAACTTTTGGCTTAAAACAACAGGTTCTTTTGCCTCGTGTGTCGCGCCACCTAGGACACGCTTTTTCTAGGCACCTCCTTTCCAGGAAAACTCAATATTTTTGGATTCCTCATGGAAAAATATGAATACAATCACATGGCCAAGAAATTTTGACAAGTTTTGAGCTTCCAAAAAGGTCAGAAACAACTTAAAAATGACCTTTATGCCCCTTTTTGGCCACACAAGAAGCAATATTGGGAGAACTCTTTTTTTGAGGAGCAAATGGAAACCAAATTCAAAAATTCTACTTGTTCTAGAAATTAGATAGGCAAACCTTTCCATCAAGACCACATGGTGCAAACTTGGTGCATGGAAAGGCCTCCAAAATCAGATCCAAAGTATTACAGTGCACAGGGACAATAGAGCGGTGCACAGGATGAAATTTTGACATTTTGTCAAAAACACTCTATTTTTTGCCTAGTTTTTTCTCAGTTTGACTTTTATCTCTCTAATAGTCAAAATCATGATGTAATTTGATGTGACTTGATGGAATTTGATGTAAATATGCTAAAATTTCACTCATGGAGGTAGATTCATCATGAAAAGGTAGTTTGCAATTGAATGAATCAGTTTCCTAGTTTTTACAGGCAAGTTGTTCCACTGCCTACATTTTAGTTCATAGTTTAGATCTTGTTGAAATAGCTACTAAACTCATGAATTAAACCCCTAAATCCTATCATGATTTGTTTGTTTCCTATATCTAGTACGTTTTTAGTCATTTGTCAAGGTTGGACTCTTGTGAAAGCTTTTGAGCAGCATTGTACATTCATCTGTATAGTTTGGCAAAGAAATAGGCTAGGGTTTGCAGCATTTTGTGGGATTATTGTGGCAAGTTGATTTGGTATTGTTTCTTATTCTATAATTCAAGCTTTACATGTGTTTAAGTATGCCATTGTCTCTCTTTTTCTGTTGAACTAAATAGGTCAAGGATAAAGGTATAAATAGTTGAAATTGCAGTGCTCTACCTAGGGTTTGTTTAGTTATTTATGTTTTCTATTGTTTGAAGCGGATCCCTAAGGCTCTCATGCCCTCTCCACTCCTCGCTAGTCCTAAGACTCACCATCTCATTCAATTTGAAGTACTAAACCATTTTCCTATGTTTCCCAACAGAAACCTCTGCAAGACTGTGTCCATTCCCCGGACCCAAATCTGCCTTTCACATTTGAGCCAACAAAATATCTTTAAATTTAATCAAACTCCTTTAATCATATACCTAGCTTAAAATCAGTCTTTATCAGTCATCTCAAGCCTCATTTGTCATATTTTCGTAAGATTGACAAGGTGAAAGCCCTCTCCCGACCTCGTAGGGCTAGCTACCACGTTAAGCATGGTTTGATGTTACCCTAGATTCTGCCTTTCTTAGCCTGACGTAGATTTAGGCCCTAACAGTAAGTATATTCAATTAGATCGCTTGGAATCTACTATACACGCAAAAATACAACTTCAGTGGAGAGAAAGCATCCGAGTAAGGAAGAAGGTTGTCATAATTGTACCATATACTTTATAACTAAGAGTTGCATTTCATTGTAGAATTTAAAAGGTTCCTCAGAACGGTAATTTTAGGAGTGTCCTATAATGATGGAGTTAATGTCATCATGCTTAAGTTTACACCTACCAATTGGATTTTCTTAAAATTTCTAAAACCAATTCCTCATAAACCATTCTTAGTAGATGTTTGGGAATATTTCTAAAAATTATGTGTTGAAGTGCATAAAGAATTCGTTTGGAAACCATTTTCATTATATATATTATATATATATATATAATATATATTATTATATATATATATATATATAACTAGAGAGAGAGAGAGAGAGAGAGAGAGAGAGATAGATAGATAGATAGATAATGAATTCACTTGTGATTTCAATATCAGAAAAAGAGTTGTGTTTTGCGCTATGCTATAACCTCTTTTCAACCTCTAAAAATATAACTTTGTCTCACCAATCTACTTCCATACACAAACACTTTCTACCTCCACCATTGTTTCATTCTTCTCATGTTGGTAATGGATGTATATAATGTACTCAAGGGTGAACATTTTTTCCCCTTAGAGACATCATAAACCAACTATTCAAGGATATTTTTATTCAAACAAGATTTCTCCATACAGATAAATTGAAGTAAATCTTACCTCAATATTTGAAGAAGATACTTCTCTAGTGTAGAAAGATAAATTTTAAATATTCCAAGACCATTGAGAATCTCATTTATCCATTTGATAAATGGTAGTCAAGAGTCCTCATTTGTAAATATGCACTTTAAATCATCTTCAAAACCCTCCTTATCCCTTTCTCCATTTCAATCAAGAACTCTTATGTTCCTTAAAACAAACTAGCTCCATGTAAACTTAGAGAAGTGGGGCTTAATTAGTAAATGAACTTGAGTTTGGTATTTAAAAATTAAGAAAAACCTTTACAAAATGTATCATACATTATTCAAAGTTCTCAAGTAAGAGAGCTTCCTACAGATATCTTAGCATAGTTCTTCCTTGAATATTTCTACAAGAAGATTTGTCAATGTGTGGAAGGTAAATGGATATAATGGCTTTGAGAAGTTGTGTGCCAGTGATTTTATTCATGATAAGATTATAGACAATCAATTCCCCACAAGGATCTATAATTCAAGAACACATTTCATATTGTATCCATCAATATGCTCATCCAAATCTATAGTTTTTAAGCATCCACAAATTAAGAGAATGAGTGGCAATTGTGAAACAATTGGGCCTCTCCCTAGATAGCTTCATATACATAAATACCATCAACGTCTTGTCATTTTAACCATTTTTGTAAACCTATAATCACGATATTCCATAAAATGGCATATCTCTCTGAGATGGTTTTTCAAACACTTGGAAATCATCCCTAATATCTCGCTATTGAGCCATGGCTCCTACCACCCTATTATAGATAGTCTTCCAAGACATGTTATGTTGGTACACTACTAAAAAAAGGGAAGCATATGTGTTAGAGTGGAGTTTGATCATAGTATCTATGAAATAATGGATGGAAGTGATAAATGAAATATTGAATACCATTCTAGTGTGTGGATATTTAAATGTGTTTCCATGAGAAATACATAAAAAAATCCCTAAAATCTTCTAAGTATAAATAACATTAATATTTAGTCAAGTCTATTTTTAACAATCATGTTTGAAATAAATGTTCAACTAATTGCCACTTTAGCAAAGAGGTCTAGATGGTAGGGATATCTGCGGTTCTAGGCTATTTCATAACTTTATCATTTAGTTCAAGGCCATATGCGAGATTCATTTATTAAAATCTAAATTTGAAATAATTAATTTGAATGCATTTTAAATTTTATTTCAAAGAAAGTTCCCAAAATTTGGGAGTCTTGGCATTCATGCATATATTCTTTTGGCAAAAATGTTTAGAACCAAATGTCAGATGCCTTGTTTTCTTATTCTTGAGGAACACAAAACATAACTTATTTATATTAATACACATTTTGTAAATACACAAACAAAGTTTCTAGTCATGCAAGGTCTACCCATATCCATGCATTGGCCACAAAAAATAACCAACTCTCCCATAATAAAACACACATATTTACATCATTTGACCACCCCATGGGTCCACACAAAAAAAATATAAAAGGAATTAGAGTTTACTAATTATGAACATTATAATCTAAAATCAAAATATATTGCCTAAAATATTATAGCATCATTCTCAAAAAAGAATTACATCAACCTATAGAATATGAAGATAAACATCATAGATGAAAAAGAGTCTATAATTCTATCTTTTGAGGTCTTCCACGAATGGACAATGAAAGAACCTATATTGCTCATTATTTAATATCTCCCCCATGGACCAAAGACCCCATTCCAACTAAATTCATTCCTTAGAAATATTCTCTACATCATTGTTTCACTCCCTCTAAATATGAGTACATGAAAAAAAACATAAAAAAGCTTCATCCTTTATAAATTTTCCAATATGTGAGTAAGTTGCAAGCAAAAACATTGTTTAATATGTTTGACCCAGTTTATAACTAGGAAGGAATCATTGAACACTTAGAGTTGATCAAAATCCTTATCACAAGAAAAAGTCATAAATGAGCGATGAGATAAGATCTCTTCAAAATACTTTGAACCCCTCCCAAGTCCCATATTGACCTTAAAATAATGTTGATATGATAAATAAAGAATAGGGCCACCACAACATGATAAATTTCCCTCTTGCTAGGCCCCATCAAAGAACTCGATGGGAAAGATTTGTTAGGCTCCTATAGAACCATGAGCCTAATCGAGGAAGGGACCGCAGGTTGATGAAAATGAGAAAGAATGGGAAAAACTTCAATAACCATCCGACCAAGGGAAGATTGCTTAGTATGAAAAAAATTATTTTTTCTTGACAGCTAAATATCCCAACAGATAAGAAAAGGAAAATCCTTGAAATATTTATTATTCCTATTTTGGACCCAAGACCTTCATTTCTCGTCGAAAAAGGGGCCTTTACAAAAACATCTTTGATGAAATATAGTAGCACAAAAATTTCAAATATGAATAGAGAAAGGGAATCGAACAAATACATGCTCTATAGATTCAACATTTAATTTACATAGTGAACACCAACTATGACCAATTTTATGGTGCCTTTGAATCATATCACAAGTAGGGACCTTTTTCCAAGAATGCACCATATGAATAGGCAAGCTTTAGCCAGGAACTTCACCTTCCAAACTCCTCTCCACCAATGTTCCCAACCTCATCCACTATAGCTCTATTTAAGTGAATATACCCCATCTTGTGTGTATAAATGTTAATTGGTGAATGATCCCAAATGAACTCGTCATTCTTGGAGAGTCTAATATGAGCCACAAGTAAAGCATCAATATAGCCCCTCCAAATTTCCCTAAAATCTTTATTGATTTGCAAATATTCAACTATAATTAAACCTTGATGCCATATAGTTGATCGATGAGGGAAATCAATATGGGCTAGTCTTGAGATGCATTTTTCCCTGAGAAAATATATAAGATCCTACAGAAAGTGGCATGCTTTACTACAACTAGGCCAATGATCTTGTCCCTGTCTCACGTTTGACCCATTTCCAATATGTCGTGTCAATTCTAAAGCAATAAGATCTAAAGAGTTTAGAAAAACACACCATATAACCAAAATATTATTGTGGGGCCTGTCCCTCAGCTACGTCTACTCTTTAAGAGAATAAGTATGAATACATTTTTGATAGAGTACCCGAGTCCAATAGATTATAGTAGATAGGATCCCCCATCCACATTTAGCCACCAAGGCTTTTGAGCACTAGAAATATTTTTGAGGACCCAATCACAAAGCAATTTATACCTTGTAATGCGTTTTGAGTTAACCCATGGAAGAACAAAATAATAGTTGGAGACATCCCACAAATATTTAAAACAAAAAATTATATCTCTTTCTAAAACCCCCCTTCAATGCAAGTGACTAAAATCAATAACACAAGAATATCTTCTAGGATTGATTTCACTAAAACCAATCTCCTTGCCCTTGACAACCTCCTTAGGCTCCAACCTTTTAGTCTTTTTTCAAACATAGTTCTTGACTAGGACCAATATTAATTTTTGTAGCATTTTTCTTTTAGTTAGAGACCCAAATATTTTATACCTACATCCATTCAATAAATGGAAATGGAAACATATTCCTGATATTTCTCACTTCATGATCTGCTAAAGTTTGAGATCAAATATAATATTTTTAGTCATTAGATAGCACGTTCGTAGCTATTAGAAATAGAATATTGATATTTGATAACTTAGCTACATAACTACAGGTGCCATTACAAAAAATTAGTATAACATGGAAAAAAATTAAATGTGTAATTTATAGATAATTTACAATAACAACAGCATGAAATTTTCCTCTACACTTAGTTTTAGCCATAAGACGAATGAGTCCATCCACTACAAGTAAAAAATTTAAAGGGGACAAAGGGAGTCATGGTATCAACCCTTGCTATGCATGGATGGATGCAGAGGTTGACCCATTTATAAGAACAACAAAGGATATCTATTGAATGCACCCCATCACCAAATTCACAAAGCCAATCCCAAAGTCCAAATGACTCAAGATATAGAAGTCTCATGTATATCCTTGTAACATGATCATAGGTGTTAGAGAACAAAATTCTGATGACAACTCCATTTAATATGAGGGATTTTATACTATTAGGCCCCTCTTGAGTGACCACTATAACCTTATAGCCTCATAGATCTATCTGCCAGAATGAAGTTTGACATAATCGGATTTAGCCCTTTATGAGTGATTTTTGAAATAACCAAACGATCTTGAGGTTCACTTCAAAGTCTTGGGAATTCAAAAATCCATTACTTGGGTTATACGAGGATGTAACATACCCCTTAATCCTAATTTGAGAATTACCTACCAGGTTCCCATTCCTTAAATGTTGCTTCAGTTAAAGTTAAGATTCAATTAGTTGTCACAAGTATTACATGGAAAAATACTTATAATACCCAATACTCATATTCTTCAATTTATGACAACATCAAAGAAAGCAGCCATACCCCTTGAGTACCATATTACAACTCCTCTGAGGCTTTACTAGATTCATGATGTGGACTCTTACGTTCAATAAATAGAACCTTAATAAAGGCTTCCAATTCAACCCTTATGCATGAATTATAACTTGAAGGAATGATCATCCAAGGTCAAGATTATGCATAAAGAAATACCTTCTTTGTTACCTCAATATCAACATAAATGAAACTTTAGCATAATTATTTTAAAGCTAGTATTGCCCATAACACAATCAAAATCCTAGTGCTACAGTTGCATGTAATGTTAGCATGTGTATCTTAGGGATCATGCACAATTAGTTAAAAGAGCGGCATTGGATGCATAATTCATAGCATAAATAACATACACCATAGCTTATATAGTTGATAATTAACCATAGTTACCCAATTTATATAGTTGACTCAAGCACGATTATTCACTATCTCAAACAAAAGACAAGATAACACCAATATTGCATAAGATCCACATATTATGTTTCTTTAATAACCTTAAGTGGGATTGAATTTGTATGTAATGGTTGTCACATGCACTCATATATAATCACTCATGCCCATAGCTAACATAGCAAAATCTACTCATTCATAGTAATCATATGTACATTATTCAATCAATTTATATGTAAAAACAACCTAAGAAATTTCTCTTCTATGCTTCACAATTGACAATATAGAGAGTAAGAGTCAACATTTAAACATCCCATGCAACGTGATTATCTGAAATAATGTCACTTGTGAAAAACCGAGCACCACCACCCAATCTAGAACTATATTCCACAAGTTCACCCTCGACCTGAGAATTCTTTCCATCGATCAGCTGCCTCTTGTTGATCTCTACAATGGGTATTTAATACCCTCCTTCATGATATGGTTTCCATTATATGAGTCCCATTTTTATGGATCTTTTTTGTCCACTTGCCTAGGCTTTTCCTAGAAAATCTTGCCTTTATCTCCCATGAGGCTTTTCCCGTAAATGTTTTCCTTTATCTCCTACAATTCTTTTATGTTTTATCTTAACTTAGCATCTTTCTACAACTAAGTAGCTTAATGGATATTTATCTTTAAATCCATTAAGCTCATCTAGATTTGGATCTAGAAGTCTTATCATGAATGAATTATCCATTCCGATTCACCAATGGGATTTGGCAAGAATCTCATCTCTTGGTGTCTCACTTTTCCAAGTGATTAATTATTTTATTTATTTCATAATAAAGTATTTACTTTTCTTGTTACACATGAGGCCTAGTTTTTCTTAGATTAGGTTTGAAAAGTCTTACATACCAGGGATGAGTGTTACATACTCCCCCCCTTAAGTTTACACTGTCCTCAATGTATTAATACATTTTACAATATTATTTCCTCATTCACGAGTAGTTGTCTCTAAATTTATAGGCTCCCATGGTCTTGCCATCTGATGTAGAATATCAGTTAAAAAGGAATTCTACCTGCACATGTCCTTCCATCACTACTTCTAACATTTGTTTCAATCAATTTGTGAGAGATTTTAGATGCAGAAACTCAATGTTGTTTACCACACTTAATATCACAACTTGATATATAGTACTAGTATTTGAGTAATGATGGTTTATGTTGTCCACCATTTAAATATTCTTCCTCATTTTCATTATATTGTGAGAAATGCATGTTATTCCCCTTCATTCTTCTAATGCCTTTTTGTTATTGCCGAACACTTGCTTCCTACTGTTCCCCTAACCCATGTTTGGTTTGTCGATGGGAAAATAAGGAGTTCATGGACCTATTCGGCTTCTGCAACTAGATCATAACTTATTTTTTTTATTTTATGTCAAAGTATTCAAATGCTTTTCCTTAACTAATCCTTTTTATGTATCTTGTGGTTGCAGGAAATTTTTAGCAATTAATAACATAGATGAAAAAATATAATTTTACAAAACCAATAACCTTGAGTTTTTGGATTGAATCTGTCCCATAGGCAAGGTTTAAATAATAGAGGAATATGACTTCCGCTTCATCCTAAGGAATACTATTGAATGTGATAGTTGGTCTAGTATGGATACCAATCTTATAGTTGAAGTTTAATAACACCCTTAACTTTGTCTTTAACCAAAAGCATACTTGTTTGTACTCAAAAAGTACTCCACTCTCAAACTAATCATGTCATATGATTGATTATTATTCTTTCTATGCTTCTTCCAACGCCTTGTTGGACATGAATCATTATGTGCATTCCCAAACCCAATTTCCTACTTAGTATGTAATTACATACATTTCTCATACATTTCTAGAAATAAAAGAATAAAACTCATTTATCCATTATCAACAACTGTTATGTTTTCCCCTTGAAACCAGATAGCATTATTAATGTTATCTGTTAGGTAAACTTCCCAATATTTCTTGCTAGGAAATAGTGGTGCAACATATGTATTCCAAATGGTATGATTGTGAATTAATTGATTAGATTACTAGATTCCAATATCTTTGTGCACACCACCTTGATTAAGTGTACTACTTACTCATTATCTTCTTATTTTTAGCAACGAGTTGTTGCCTGGATTTGTTATCCTCTTTCTTCCTTGTCTAGAAAATTTTATATGGTACCTTTTCCTTGAAGTGTGTATTATCTTACTACCAACCTAACATCCTTTGATTTTCATAGGCTATATTAATGTGAAAACTCCTAGTTTACCACAGATTGATTTATTAATTCAGACCAATCATGTTCCTAATCTAGTGTACCATTCTTGTTATTCATTTGGTTGTTATGAATTGTTTGCTTTATACTTCCAATGCATCCAACACCACCATATCCAATATCTTTGTCATTTCTATTGTTATAAGGATGTATAGTTTGTTTATATATACATAGAGATCGTTGCAATCTTTTCCCTTCCCACAAGAACTACATTTACAAGATCTAGCATCCTTCTACTGAAAGCATATTTCTCTTATTTCACATTGCAAAGATCCCTATTTATGGGTTGTTATTAACATAAATCCATTTATATTGGATTGATATGAACATCCATGACACATTTAAATTGAGTGACCTATTAAGAATGTGCTCTTAGGATTAATATTGTCCTTATACTATTAACCAAGAAGCACTAGGAGTTGCTTCCATTATGTTTTTTTACTTTTTGGGTGTCAGTCCCATTGACCTAATTATGAAGATAATAAAGTGGTTCATGTATGATGTCTTCATGCATATAGTACGTTGTATTGAATGTGTGCATACTCTTTTACAATTCTAACCCGAGTTCAGTATAACTTTGAATATATAATTTGTGCTTCTTATTTATTTTAGTTACAATGATTGTTTTAATAAATCACACTTGTAGGTCCAAACTATGCATGTACAATCAAATATGCATATAATACTGACTAAAGTAATCTATTAAGGTTAAGTTACCTTCCATATAATTTTCCCCAAGTGCAAAATTACATTCAACCATGCAGATGTACCAATTAAACATTAAGTTGAGATTTTTTTTTTTCAATACATATTCATATACAACGACTTGTCCTTCATGAGCTTAACAATTCCTCATGGGAACCTTTATGAATAGATATCAAAATCTTGACATTTTTTTTTAGG
Organism: Pinus taeda; assembly: GCA_000404065.3. NCBI lineage: Eukaryota > Viridiplantae > Streptophyta > Pinopsida > Pinales > Pinaceae > Pinus > Pinus taeda. Next base: position 4,060 of record APFE031315706.1, on the reverse strand, counting down.
ATGGGACCCACTTAATTAACCATCAACTTCTGTTAATGTTGATAGTGTTTCATGGAATTCTTACCTGTTGATTCATATAGTTTCCATTTATATACTTTAATTTTTTATGTTGTCCATGATCTATGGAAAGAGAAATACTTGACATTTTATCTCATAAAGGTTCAACAATTATTCCCTTGAAATTTCTATACGTACAATATTTATTCCCTTAAGTTATGTCCTCGACTGAGCTATCTTTATTAGCATTAGTTGTATTTTATGAAGATATGTCCTTGCATAAAAATTCATGCAACTCCTAATTTGATTTTAGTATGAGTAGAATAACATGATGACCATATCATTAAATTCTTAATCCAATCACTTATTCCCTTCATTATTTATACATAAATTTCATTACATAATATATTCATTGTTCTTCTTATATATGCACTACCCATTATCAAATTGAATATCTCATTATTACTATGGGTATAACATCCCATTTTTGATACAATAACAATACTTTACAATTATTACTAAATTTCTTATTTCTCCCGTTCTATCATGACCATTTAAACGATGCAAGTATCATTCTATAGAGTCTTCCACTCTTACAATAGCATTCAACAATAACTTAAGTTTTAAAGAAAATTCACACATATACTAAATAGAACTTTAATCATTATGTCATGTGATAAGTAGTCACCATAACAGGTAACTCATTGAGGTTTGACCTTTTCTACTTATTAAATAATCATGTTGGTTGTTTGATATTTCCTTCCATTCCTCTATACTCCATCAGAGTTATTTTTTTCATTGTAGCCTTTCAAGGTTTCTCCCCAAACATTTTTAATTCTCACTCCTAGATTCCCATTTCTAAACATTGTGACAGTGCCATCAGTTGCATGATACCAAAATATTCTAGCATTGAAACAAGGAGAAAACATTGAAATCCTTAGTGGAATCTATCAATTCAGCATGCATATCATCAGTAACATAGAATTATTTCAGCTAAAACTTTTCACATTAGCGATGGACTAAGGATCCAGAGCCCTATTATCTGTACCTGGTGCAAGTCATGATCATAATGCATAACAATTCATTTGTTACCTTCTAGGTTTATGACTTACGCTAAATAGGTTGATTTCTTAAATCTATAATCATTAACAAACAAGTCACACCCTCGCCTATGATGAGAGAACAAGATAGATAAAGTTAAAGTTGTCATTCAAATACATAGCTTGGACATTGTTATGGGTTAGAAGATTGTCATTTGGTAGTCCTGAAAGACCATACAATAACAGATCATGATGGATTACTTTTGACGAGTAGCAACCATCTATGGTTCAAACCCAATAGTGGCCTCCTGCTCTAGTCATCATCTTCCAAGGATAGCATAAGCAAAAAGGCTTTTGAATATGGCTCTAAGGATTCCAAATTTACATGAGCTAAGTCGAAACATTTAGAGAATCTAATTTATTCTTCTTCTTGGTGCTGAAGAGTACAATAGTCACCCTATGAGATGCTTTTCTCCTTTAATAAGGAACTTGAGCCATACCTATATGTTTGTCTTCAACCCAACCTCTTTCCTCAGCCAAATTTCCAAGGATAACAAAGGGAGCCTCTATGGCCAACCCCAACATTTCCATTGCAGGATTTGATCAGATGTGAACATGGGAAGGTATATTATTCACTAGAGGAGACTATTAGTCTTTTAATATCCTGAATATCCTGATTTATTGTCACCAGCCTCCCGCAATGAGAAGGAGAGTACAGTCTGAGCCTCAATGATGGTGGATGCAATGCAACCCATTCTACTAGGAAATTTTTTCAACATTTAAACACACTGACTCAGTCCTCGAATCTGCTTGAAACAATCATGCACAATATTTTCATCGTCGCCAAAAGAATCAAGCAAATCAACATATAACAGGGATATCAAACAAAACTGCACCACTCTGCCATCTCCTCAGAACATTTATATTCAACCTAGTCACTCACACCACATATGTTAGCCCCTTACTATGTCCCAAACTAACTCTACACAAAGATATTGATCTATGTGCTACTCCCCTACTTCCCTTCACTTTACAATGAAGAGGAGATAATTCCTCCATTATTTGAATCCTCCGGCCGATATCTTCTATGTGCCTTTGATCTTCGAATGTGCATATGAACTCCAAAGCATATCAATATCTATATGGAGGGTGAAGGGATTAGTTGGTTCTTTCTGGGTTTTCAACTCAAAAATTTCCATAAATCCATAAAACAGACAATGGTCCCATCGATAATTCACTAGGAATGAGAGCTCATTTTAAATGAAGGTCAAGGCATGTTAGATGTGCAAAATCATTGCGATAGGGATAAGCATCAAGATTTATCCACTGACTACATTGTCTCTTGGCAAACAAATACCCACAACAAATGGTTTCCAAAATTACCCTCAGTGTAATATGGTGTCAGTATTCAATTAAATTATTTTTCTAAATTAGAATCTCTTCGCATAATAACACTGAGGTTGGTAATTTCGTTGATAAGCATTATCCAATTGGAAGATTTTATGGAGGCAACCGACAAGATAACCATTATCCCAAATGAATGAATAGTTTTGTGGAAACTTAATCTAATGTTTCTAGGTCAACAGATACGGTAAACGTAAAAGTGGCATCAATAGTTGACAAGGAGATCATTTTTTTTTGTTTTTCATCCACTCAATTAGGGAGGAATGAGAATTTTTCATCAATGATCGATGGAAATTAGTTCACCACAGGTTAACTGTAGAACATGATAATTCTGAGTATCTATGATCCATAACTTTGGAGAAGTTATTAAATAATTTAAACATCATCTTTATAGTAACTAGGCCATGGAAAAGTTATTAAATTGATGTTTACAAGTAACCCGATCATGGTACATGATTATGATTACCTTAATATTCACAATCGATTTTGTGGGTGGCTGATTATTGTTTGACATTGTAATGTCAAGTGTATTTTCCACAACGTCCATTTTTTATTGTGATTCTTCAAGCAACATCTAATTTTTTTAAATGGAACCCAATATTATTTACAATGAATGTTTTATCCATTATAACCTTCCAAATTTGGAAATAAATAACCAAGTTGCAAACAAATGATGTGCCTCAAACAATTTAAGAAGTAGTGTGTAGTTTATTGTCAGTAGTACTTATCTATGTGTAAAATTTTGTAGGTTAAGCTTCTCATTAGAGTTCGAATGACTGTTGAAATTGATGAACGGCATCACTCAATGCACATTCAATAACAAAAGAGTGCATGCATTATTATTTCTCTATATCGAGGAGATATGTTGCTAGACGTTAGCCATATTTTATCTTATGCATCATCATTCATGTATTTCCTATCCCATATAAGATATCATTGAGTCTTAAATATTAACCACACACATACTCCTTATAACACTTTGACACTATCTTGATGGACTACTTTTGATTTAAATTGATCCCCTTTATGCAATCAGAAACACAATTAGTTATATGATTATCAGGTAACCTAGGGGACATCACTCTTAAATCAAATATCTCTTATTCCAAACAACCTTAGTGCTTTGATTTCAGGTAATCAATATATATACAATATATACTATATTATATATGTTCCTATTACAAAATCCTCCTCAAATAAATTGTTTCAAGGCTTGATTTCTACCTGGATGGATTCTATAATATTTTTCTTTTAGAAATTTATAACTGAACCCTTCATTAGGACCTACAACTCCTTCGTATCTTGCAGAAGTGTGGTGATCCTTAGGCCACAACATTTGAAATTACTTCTCTCATACCATTTGTAACATATCTCGTGAACCTAATTTGAGAATTACCTACTAGGCTCCTGGTGAGCTCCACTATTGTAGCAATAATGCTACAACTCCTGAGGCTTCCTGTCTCTCATTTTATCAACCCGGTTGTTCGTACAAACTTGGAAGCGACGGTGCTATATGCACAAGTACTAGCTCTTGTCGCAGCTGTCACTGGTCAGCTGGCACAAGTCCGCTAGGGCTCAAGCCAACTTCTATGGGCTCACAGAAGAAGCTTTATCAATGA